>CAKNXH010039576.1:0-11988 GCA_932178445.1 Andricus quercusramuli | reverse complement strand
CCATCTGTTGGTACATTGGAAATCTGCATTACCGACTGATGGTAATATCGACTGTCGGTAACTTAGCATGGAACAGAACCTGCTCGGTCGGTAAGTGTTCCAGAACTCCTATAGCCCTACTACTTTTTAGTTATTTTCAATCCGTCCCCCAATCCTAATTAATCCGAAATCAATGCGAACACTGAGAGGTCTAAAAACTGTAGAACTAGTAGTATTCGTCTTACATATAAGATTCAGTTGTGTTATCAGCACTGATCAAAAAAAAGTATGAATTACTATAAAGTTTGCATTAATCTTTCTATAAAAAATAGCTGGTTCACGAAAATATCGAAAGCGTTGTTTTTTCGCTTTTCCTTAATGACGATTGGGTAATTTAAAAACTTGGAGGAATGTTGCTAAATTCACACACATAATAAAGAATCGAGTTTTAGTTGATTAGGAAATTAAAAAAAATATTATTACATTTCCAGTTGAAATAATTAATTTCCAACCAAGAAAAAGAGAATCTGCAACAAAATACTTAAATTTTCAAAAAAAAAAAAATTAATGAAATTTTGATAAAAAGAAATGTATTTTTCATCAAGAAGTGTAATAGTTGATATTTTCAGATTTTTTTTTAAATTTTAATCAAAAACTGTTAAATAAAACCAAAAAATACGAACTTTCAACGGAAGAGCCGAATTTTCAACCAAGAAAGATTTTTCAATCAATAAAGAAAAAAAAATCTCATCCAAAATGTTTGCCTAAAAAATACGAGTTTTTAACCAAATAAGTGAATTTTAAACTGAAAGAGATCAATTTTCTAGCAAAAATGAAAAAGCTACATTCTTAATAAAAAATTCATAGTCAACAAAAACAAGACGAATTTCCAACAAAATTTTTAAAATTTTTAACCAAAGAAATGATCTCATAACTAAAATTATGCATTTTCAATCAAAAAAATAAATTTTTAACCAAATAGTTCAATTTTCAACCAAAAAAGCTATAATGCTACTAAAAAAAGACAAAATTTTAACAAAATAGATGAATTTTCAACTGAAAAGATTAAATGACCATAAAAAATTTTTCACGAAAAGATTAATGTTCAAAAAAAAAAATATAATTAAATTTTTAGTTAAAAATTTACTTCTCAATATAAAAAAAATTAATTTTGAACTAAAAAGATTAATTTTCAATAAAATACATGAATTTTCAAACAAATAATTGAATTTTTAACTGCAAAAGGAACATGTTCAACCAAACATAGAATAGTTAAATTTTCAGTTAAGAAATAATTTGAAAAATGTTAACAAAATGTTGAATTATAACAAAGTAGTTGCACTTATTTTTGTTATCAAGAAGATTAAATGTTTATGAAAAAAAATTTCAACCAAAAATTTACTTAAATTTTTAGCTTAAAAAATTAATATCCAATGAAAACACTAATTTTCAACCAAAGTAAAACTAATTTTCAATAGAAAAACTAATTTTCTACCAAAAAGGGGATAATTGTTAACAAAATACATGGATTTTTTTCCAAAAATGTGAATTAGTCACCGAGAAGATTAATATTCTACCACAAAATTTCAACAAAATACAGTCAAACAAATAGTCGAATTTCCAACTGAAGAAGAATAATGTTCAAACAAACATGATATAGTTAAATTTTCAATAAAAAAAAAACTAATTAAACCAAAATTTAACCAAAAAGATTAATTTTCTACAAAAAAAAAGAATTAATTTTTAATGAAATATATTAATATTCAACCAAATAGTTGCATTTTCAACTGCAGAAGATAAATGTTCAACCAAGTTTTTTGTCTTAAGCGTTAAATAACAAATGTTACATAACGAAAAAATTGTGACTGGTCACTTAAAAATAATTTGTTTTTTTAAATGCAAGTGCATATATATGTATATATACACTAGTTCATTAAACAGCATCCTTCACCTCCGTTTGGAATCCTTGCTTCGACCTCGGATTAGGTCGGATTCAATCGGATTGGAACCTTGATTTGACCTCGAACTAAATCGGATTCAAATTCAGTAGGATAGAAATCTTGGTTTGACTTCGGATTAGATCGGATTCAGTCGGATAGAAATCTTGGGCTTCACCTCAGATTAGGTCGGATTCAATCGGATTGCCATTCTTATTTCAACTTCGGATTAATACGGATAAAAATCCTTGTTTCTAAATCGGATTGACGCTTTTTAAAAGTTTTTTTACACAAATAATCATTGATCAGTAATTTAAGAACACTCAGTCATTTTTCAACTAATATTCAATTGTTTAAATAATTTTAAATTGTTTAAATATTTGTTTTTTCAGCTAACTCGTGAAATGAACGTGTTTTCTAGACATTATGAGTTACTTAATCAATAATAACAATAAAATAATTTGTTTAAATAATTTTACAATTATTTGAATAATACGTATTTGTTCAAGCTTATATTGTACCTAAAAAAAGCAGGAGAAACATTTTATCTCACAAAACTTTCGACAAATTTTCCTATTTTTAAGTACTCATTTGTTTATTATGAATAATCGTAGATGTTTAAACAAATTTAAATCGTTCAAACAATTTTTTTGTTTACATATTTTATTTTTGCTATTTTTCGAAAGATTGAAATATTTGTATGTTCTACTTTGCTTATTAAGAATACTCTTAAATATTTAAACAAATTGAATTTGTTTAGACAATTGAATATTAGTTAACAAATGACTGGGTGTTTTTAAATTACCGATTAATGATTATTTATTTTTTTTAACTTTTAAGAAGAGTCAATAAACCACAATCTTGACCACAGTATTACGTAACATTCAAATCTGTCACTTATGGGATTTACTTTGGGGACCCATAAGAGTGGCTTAAAATTATTTAACTTCAAAATTTATAATTGATTCTTATTCTTCGACAAAATGTGAACAATATATTGAAACACGGAATTATTTGTAACATAATATCGCGTTTAAATATAAGATTTACAAAAAGGTGACTTTTTCCTATATGTTAAATTAATGGAAAACTTCATGGTCTTTGCGGCACCCCTAAATATTAACCGATTTCGCTCAAATTTGGAGGAGTTTTTTTTTTGCATTCTAACAAAACTTGGGGGATGAGAGTAGAGAAATTCGAAGAAAAAAAATCCACTAAGTATAAATAAGAACCACCCTAACCTTACACACTTAAAATTTATTTCCATACCTTAGTCACCTAGCGGCAAAACCTTCATGTTAATTGACGTGAATAAATAAAGGTTAGGATGGGATAGAGAAAAGTGGATTAAAATAGACAGACATAAATTGAGATTGACAACTAAATAGAAAAAGATAGATGTAGTATAGGATGCGATAGAGAAGATGAGATTGAGAAAGATAAACATGAATTTAAATTGACAGAGAGGTAGAAAAATATTGACGTGTAAAGATAAAGGATAGGATGAGATAGAGAAAAGGAAATTTAAAGATATACAAGAATTGAGATTGACAGAGAGGTAGAAAAATATTGACGTTGATAGATAGAGAATACGATGGGATAGGAAAGAGGAGATTGAAAGAGATAGACGAAAATGTAGGTTAACCGAGAAATGGACCAATATTGACGTGGATAGATCAAGGATAAGATGAAATAAAGAAGAGGGTACTGAAAAAGATAGACGTGAATTTAGATTGAAAAATATATATAAAGATAAACGTTGATAGATATATGATTAGATGAGATAGGGAAGAGGATATTAAAACAGATCTCGAAAAAGATGGAAGTGAATTTAGGTTGATAAAGATATAGGAAAAGATTGACGTGTATAGACAAAGGATAGGATGAGATAGTGAAGAGGGGATTGAAAAAGTTAGACGTGCATATAAATTAAAAAAGAGATAGAAAAAAGATAGACGCTGATAGACGTAGAATTGGGTACGATAAAGAAGAACGGATTAAAAAAGATAGACGGGAATTTAGACTGGCAGAGAGATAGAAAAAGATTGACGTGGATAGATAAAGAACAGGATAAGGTAGAAAGGGAGGATTGAAAAAGATAGATGGAAATTTAGAATGGCAGAGAGATAGCAAAATATTGACGTGGATAAATGAAGAATAGGATAAAATAGAGAAGAAGGGATTGAAAAAGATAGGTGTGAATTAAGATTAACAAAGAGATAGAAAAATATATACGTTGATAGACGTAGGATACGATGGGATAAAGAAGAAGAGATTGAAAAAGATTGACGTGGATATATGAGAGACAGAATGATATAGAAAAGACGACAGTCAAAAAGATAAACGTGAATTTAGATTAAAAGAGAGATAGAATGGAATATATTTTGTCTATCTCTATGATAAAGATTAAAAAATATTCAAAAAGATAGATATGTTTTACTTCCAGCAGGGTGAAACAATTTACAATTCCTCAGATTTCAAAAAAAGATTTTTCATCAAAAGATATGAATTTTCAACCAAAAAAACGAATAGCTAACAAAAAAATTAATTTATTACTAAACAGGGACATTATTCACCAAATAGTTGCACTTTCAATCAAAAAATAAGATGTTTGAACAAAATAGTTGAACTTTTAACTAAATAGTTAAAATTTCAAGTCAAAAAGACGAATTTAGATAAAAAGTTAAAACCAAGTTAATACTTGACAAAACAGATTATTTTTAACCAAAAGTGGAATATTTGCATTTTTAGTTATGGAGTTAATTATTAACCAAAGGAAGCCTAATTTTCAACAATATAGATGAATTTTCAACCAAAGAGATCAATTTTCAACTAAAATGATGAATCTTTAACAATAAAATACATTTTTAACAAAGTAGTTCAACTTTTAACCGAATAGTTAAATTTTCAATCAAATAGCACTTTTTTCTCTTAAATTACTTTAAAGTCACTTTTTTAAAATAAGGAGACTTCACTGTATTATTGGTTACTTTTTAAAACGAAGAGATCACTTTAATAATTTCTGTCGAAAAATTAAAACAGAGAGCCTCAGGATTTCACAATTTATTTAAATTCTTTTGAATTTATCAAAATTTGATTGAATCTTTCGGATTTCAAAAATTTTGTTCCATTTACTTTATTCATTTTTAATTTATCTTGATATTGTATAAATTTAGTGGAATTCTCGCGAATTATCTTGAACTCTTCTCAGTTAATCTCAAATTTAATTAATTCAATGTGTTTTTTAAATATTTTTGATTTGTTTTCAATAATTTGAATTTTTATGAATTTCATCCCTTCTCATTTCCCTTAAATTTCGCTAAATTCACACAAATTTGATTTAATTCTTTGGTTTTTGTGTATATATATTTTTCAATTCACTTAAATTCTAATGAATTCGTCCTGAATTCTGCCCACTCCCATTTTACTTGATTTGGTGGAAATTTTTGGATTTTTAAATTTTTGTTCAATTATATTCATACTAATATCACACCAATTTGACTGCAATAAGTAGAATATTTGGGACTTTTTTTGAATTTTTTCAGCTCATTTTAATTCATTCGGAATTCACCCTGAATTCTTATTAATGTATCCTGAATTATTGATTTTTTTTAATTCTTTGGAATTCCCTTGATTTTTCAACTTTCGCTCTTACTCAAATAAATGGGTTTCAACATTTTTTTTTTTTTTAATTCATCCTGAAGTCTTTTTGAAACTGAACTTGAATTCTTCGCCATTTTATCTTATTTTTCATTCAAATTTTACTTCTTTGGTTGAAAAATTGAACTATTCTGTTGAAAATTCGCTTTTTATAGTTACAAATTTTTATTTTTCAGTTGAAAATTGTACTATTTTGTTGGAAATTCGTGTTTTTTGTTAAACATTCACATTTTTTATTTGAAAAATTAATCTTGTTCGATGAAACACTTTTCTCTTTTGGTAGAACATTATAATTTCTTTGGTGAAAAATTTAACTATTTTGTTGAAAAATCATTTCTTTTGGTTAAAGATCAAATTTTTATAGTGAAAATATAACTATTCCATGTTTGGTTGAAAATTTATTTTTTTCAGATGATTTATGTATATTGTTAAAAAGTTGTCTATTTTGGGTGAAAATGAGTATTTTTAAAATTCATCTTTTCAGTCGAAAATTAATTTCTTTATAGTTCCATTTTGGGTCGAAAATTTATATTTTTTAGCTAAAAATTAATGTATTTTGTTAAATATTCGTCTTTTTGGTAAAAAATTAATTGTTTATAAAAACTCATTATTTTCTTGTGGTATTTTGTTAAATATATGCATCTTTTCTGGGAGAAAATTAATCTTGTTGGTTGAAAATCGATCTTTTTCGTTGAAAATTAATTTCTTTGGTTAAAAATTCTATCTGAAAAAAATGTTATCGGTCAGGGAAAGTGAAGTTGCATTGCCCTGGCGAAAGTATTGGATAGGAATTCCTTACGAACCAATCCGAAATCATCCGAATCATTCCGGAATCGGTATCCGAACCAATCCGAGTTAATTCGAACCAATCCGATTTTTTTTTACATTTCGTTCGATCCAAATCGGTCAAAAATTAATCCGAATCAATCCGGTTCAATCCGAACATCCAATCCGAATGAATCCGAAACAAATTTTCAATCCGAATGAATCCGAAACAAATTTTCAATCCGAATGAATCCGAACTTGGATTGACCAAAAACGATTTTCAATCCGAATGAATCCGAGTTCGGATTGAATCGGATTCATTCGGATTGAGCCGGATTAATTTTTGACCGATTTGGATCGAACGAAATGTAAAAAAAAATCGGATTGGTTCGAATTAACTCGGATTGGTTCGGATACATATTCCGGAATGATTCGGATGATTTCGGATTGGTTCGGATGGAATTCCTATCCGATACTTTCGCCAGGGTGAAGTTCATAAAAATTATTGTTTATATACCAATATAAGGTTTGTTCTGATAGAGAGAAAAAATGAAAGAAAGGGTGGGAGATACAAATACAAAGTACTTCCCTGAACTCTGGACCAGTGAACATAACGAACATAACCTTCAAAGTTCAAATTAGAAAGGAATTGTGATAATTGTGATTGTGATATTGTACATGCGTACAATTGTGTAAATTACTTTGGATATTATTATAAAGTAACGAGAAATCTACAATGTCAGCAAAAGGGAAGAAGATGAAAAGTAAAATTTCCGAAAGACGGAAACGTCAGGTGGTTGGCAAGGCGGAAAGGTATCGTCAGGAACAAGACAGATCTGACAAGGAAGATGAATCAGGTTAGGCTTCCTAAAAAGATTAAAATATCCATGTCTTTTGTAAATATTATCTAAATTACTCCAATTCTGCGACAATTTATCTTACCTCATTGTGTATATATTTATGTAACGTTATGTGTCGTGTGTCAAACTCATGAAGGGTCAATCATGCACATAAATTGTAGAATAAGGGTTTCAAAGATTTATTTTGGTGATTTCACAATATTTGACTCATTTGATAGATTATCTTTAAAGGGATTCAAATTGTTTTTTCAACATTATAAAAGTTAAATTTACATTAAAATTAGTGAAAAGGGTACAAAACATAACCTATAACATTTTCAGACTTCACACCCTTTTCCCCCTTTTCCCTATTCCTCTCTCTTTTTTAAAGAATTCCTCTTTTTCCCCTGTTTTCAAGCAACTTTCCCTTTTTCATTCTTCGCCTAAATGCGAACTGAATTAATAAAACCATATACAAAAATGCTACTATTAGGTATATTTTTAGTTCAGAATTTAACACCTCTTTTGCTCAAAACCTTTATGACTTGATTTAAAATTGAATTATTGGGTTTGAATATTCAACTATTTCGTTAGAAAGTCATTTAATTTTCTGGACAATTGAACACTTTTGTAACAATCGACTTTTTGGATTGAAAATTCCTCTGTTAGTAGACAATTAATGTTCTTGGTAGAAAATTCAGATACCTGGTTGAAAATTCATTTATTTTGCTGAAAATTCATATTTTTGGTTTAAAAATTTAACCTTTTTGTAAAAATATCGTTTTTTTGGCTTCAAATTCATCTTTTTGGGTAGAAACTTAATCTTTTTTTGCAAGAAATGCAACTTTTTAGTTGAAAATTTAATTATTTGGTTGAAAATTTGACATTTTTGTTAAAAAGTAATCTTTTTTGGTTGAAAATTTAACTATGTACTTGAAAGTGACCTTTTTTGTTGAAAATTGATTATTTCGGGTTGAAAATTAAATTTTTGATTTAATTCGTCGTTTTGAATTTTAAATTCAACTGTTTGGGTAAAAAATTCAACTGTCTGGTGGAGAATTAACTTTTTCTTTAAATTTCATATTTTCGAGTTAAAAATGAAACTATTTTGTAGAAAAACTTCTATTTCGCTTGAAGATTAAAATTTTTTGTTAAAATCTCTTCTTTTTGGATGTGAAATTCAACTATTTTGGTAAAAACACAATTATTTAATTAAAAATTACCTTTTTGGTGAAAATTCATATTTTCGGCTTAAAAATGTATCTGTGTTGTAGAAAATTCGTCTTTTTGGCTTGAAAATTTACCAACTTGTTCGCATTTTTTTTCGTTCTTGGCTGAAAAATCTTAATTGGTTGAAGATTCATCTCTGTGTTTCAAAATTTAACAATTTTGTTCCAAATATTTTTTGTGTTAAAAATGAACTTTTCGGGTTAAAATTCACATTTTCGAATTGAAATTTAACTATTCTATATTTGGTTGTAAGTTTAAATTTATTGTTGAAAATTCAAATATTTTGTTAAAAATCTGTCTGTTTGGATTGAAAATGCAACTATTTTGGTCAAAAATAAAACTTTCGTAGAAAATTAACTTTCTTGTTGAAAATTTATATTTTCGGTTATACATTTAATTGTTTTTTAAAAAATTAATCTTTTTTGCTTCAAAATTAAACTCGTTAACAATTTTTTTCTTGTTTGACTGAAAAACGTTTCTTGGTTGAAGATTTATCTCTGGTTGAAAATTTAACAGTTTGTTCAATTTTTTTAAACTTAACTTTTCGGTTAAAAAATCACGTTTTCTTTCTGGGTTGAGAATTACAAAATTTGGTTGAAATTTCTATTTTTTCTTGTCTGAAAGATCTTTCTGCATTGAAAATTGAACCATTTTATTCCAAATTTGTTGTTTTTGTTTGTTTGAAAATTAACTCTTTTTTGTTGAAAATTTGAATGTTTTGTGGAAACTTCGTCTTTTTTCACTTGAAAATTCAACAATTTTTTTCTATCATGACTGAAAAATCGAACTACTTTTGGTTGCAGAGTCATTAATTTTTAATTAAAAAGTCTACTATTATTTTTCCCGTTCAGAATTCGTCTCTTTCGCTTAACAATTTTATTAATTGGTTAAAAGTTGAATTATCTTTTTAAAAAGAAATCTTCTTTTGTCGACAATTTAACTTTTTTGTAACATTCGTCTTTTTGGATTGAAAATTTGTCTTTTTGTACAAAATTCATTTCTTTGGTTGAAAATTTCTCTTTCGATAGAAAATTAATGTTCTTGGTAGGAAATTCAACTGTCTGATACAAAATCCATTTGCTTGGTTGAAAAAAAATTTTTTAGTTCATACTTTTGTTTGAAAATTAAATTTTTTTGTAAAAATATCATTTTGGCTTGAAAATGTATCTCTTTTGGAAAGAATTTTATCTTTCTTGGTAGGAAATACAATTACATATTTAGTTAACGATTAATCTGTTTTCGTTGAGGATCCAACTATTTTGTCGAAAATTCAACTATTTGGTTGAAAATGCTTATTTTTGGGTCAAAAGTTCAATTTTTTGTTGACAGTTCATCTTTTGAACATGAAATTTAAAATGTTTGGTTGAAAATGAAATTTTGTTGTTGAAAATTCATATTTTTACGTTGAAAATTTAACTATTTTGTAGAAAATTAGTCCTTTTGGCTTGAAAATTCATATTTTTGTGTTGAAAATTGAACAATTTGGTGGAATTCTTTTTTTTACTGTACAATATTTTTTTATTAAAAACTCGTGTTTTTGATTTAAACATTCATATTTGTAGGTTGAAATTTCAACTTTTTTGATAAAAAGTCGTCTCTTTTGCTTGAAAGTTAAACTATTTGGTTGTAAATGCAACTGTTTGGATGATGATTAGTTTTTTTTTTTGAACATTTATCTTATTGGGTTTAAAATTTTAACGTTTTCTAAAACATTCAACTTTTTAGCTTGAATATTCAACTCTTTTGTTTAAAATTCATCTTTTTGGATTGAAAATTTATCTCTTTTGATAGAAAATTCATATTTTTTGGTTAGAAATTCAACTATTTGATTTTAAGTACAACTGTTTTTGGTTAAGGTTTAATCTTTTTTATTTGTCAATTCGACCATTTGGTTAAAAAAATCATCTTTGTATGTTGAAAATTGAACTCCTTCAACCTTATTGTTCACAATCCATCTTTGCGGATTTAAAAGTAAAAAATATTCGACTTTTTTCCTTGAGAACTTAACTCTTTTGCTGAAAGTTCATCTCTGTTGGTAGAAAATTACACTATTTTGTCGAAAATTGAATATATTTCGACTTGATATCTTTATGAAAATTAATCCTATTTCCCCTGTTTTTAGAGCATTTTGGGCTGTGAAGTCTGCATTTTGCTTTAAAGGTTTTCTACGTTTTCCATTTTGATTTCCAGAATTTAACGAAAGAGTTTACTTCGCTTTGGCCACTTGTTTACTTGAAATTTTCATTTTTATTTTTAAGAACAAAATTTGTTTAAAGATCTAAAAACAGTTAATGTGTTGGCGCTAGTTATCTAAACGGAGGTGTTTAGATTTGAATAATCAAGATTTTTTCCCAAGTTTCCCAATTTTTGATCTTGTAGAACCTGAAGAAGAGACACCAATTTCCTTTCCCGTTGCCATGTGGGATTTGGAACATTGCGATCCGAAAAAATGTTCAGGCAGAAAATTGGCCAGGCACGGACTGGTGAAAACACTTCGATTAGGCGCTCGGTTTGCTGGATTAGTGCTTACACCAGTTGGCAAAAAAGTATATACCTATTTACTATACATTTTCAGTAATTATATTACTTCAATTTCGCCAAACGTAAAATTCCTTATGCAAAATGAAATCAGATTAGGATGCTAGTTATGGGAGCTCAAAGAAATTTCCTATCGTTTCGAGTGATTGCATTTTTTTTACATTTGGTTTTACAAGGTAATCAATTATTTTTCCAATTCATGGAAATAAAAGAAATATCTTTCTGAAAGGATGATTTTCATTTTTTTATCCTATGCGTATCTCGTTATTATTGAACCATTTTTTTAAAATTATTTTTGACTACCTTTGAAAAATCTGTTGAACACTTCAGCACGCTGAATAGATCAACAGCAGAACTGAAAAATGCTTGTATGTAGTTGAATTTTTAAATGTATTTTTATCAGTAGATAGATTTTGATTCCTTATTCTCATCATTTTTTTTCTATTGCATTTTTTTCATTACAGAACACTGAGTAGTTCAAAGTATTTTTCTCAGTAAGCTAAAAATAAATAATTTGAAAACAACAAAAATTATTATTTGAAAATACTACTTTTTCTTTTTTTGTTTCCTTAGACGTTTAAATTTGATTTTAATTTTTTTATCCGTTGAAAGCTTTCATATGTTCAAAAACCTTTTTTTATGTTAGTTAAAAAAAGATTATAATGTACAAAAACAAAAATTAAAAAATTATTATTCACGAAAGAAACAAAATATTTTAAAAGAATTAAAAATAAGTAAACAATTATTTTAATTTCTACAAATTTTTCTACAATTTCTACAAAATAGTTAAATTTTCAACGTAAAAATATGAATTTTCAACAAAAAAACGTTCATTTTCAACCAAACATTTTAAATTTCAAGTTAAATTGTTTGTCATAGGCTTTAAAGTGTTTCCCCTATTTTCCTCTTTAGCCCTTTTTTTCATTTTGCCACTTACATAATTGCAAACTAAATTAATAGAAAACAATAAGAAAATCCAACTATTTTTAGTTTAAATTTAATTCTTCTTGGTTGAAAAGTCTACTCTTATATTATTAGTT
>CAKNXH010039560.1:0-15846 GCA_932178445.1 Andricus quercusramuli | reverse complement strand
GGGGGGGTCTTAGAGAGGGCCTATAACCCGTTACGTAATTTAAGTACGGCCCCTCTCCAAACTTCATCAATTTATCTGCAACCGTTTTCTAGTTAGCGTGTTCACAAAAAAGCGTGACATCCACACACACACACATCCGGACAATTGCTTAGAAAAAGCAGGCCACATGAATCTCTTCGAAACAAGCTAAGTAAAATATTGTACCTATAAACTAAAGCTACTTCAGTGGATTTGAATAAAATATACTCAAAAATTTTCCACAAAATTTCCTATACATTAGAGCCTTCCTTGATTTTCAACTTTTTTTAGTCAAATAACATATCGTTGGAATCGTTATAATTAGCAGATCTCGAATATTTCATTTGTGAATTGATAAGGGCTAAACTTGAAAAATTTATATTCCGCATTTTTGTGCTCATTATGTACAAAGGACTCCCGCTGACTAGGATCGAGGACGACGACGGCAGCTCGACTGAGTGAGGGGAAGCCACGTAGTGGGGGAACCTACCTCAGGTAGCCAGGGCGGAATTGTCATCTGCCCGAACGTGACAGTCACAATAGGCCATAAATATTAAGGGACTTTCCAGGCAAATACTTACGCCTACAATTCCCCTTCTTCGACAAGTTGCGCGCAGAGAACGAAATTTCGTCGTGCCACAATTTTTAACATAGGACAAAGTAAAAAAAATTCCTTTAATCTGCATAAGAATACCTAGAGAAGTACATATGGAAATGTAAAAATATTAATTTTTCCGAAAATGACGGACATTTGAAGTTAAAAGTCGAATTTTTAGTGAAAAAATTCGTATAAAAATGATCATAAAATGAAAAGTTTCAAATGTATCGAAAATTCCGTATGTGCTTCTCTGCGAAATGCAATTATAAAGACGTGATTTAAATTTGAAGTCGATCGGATGAAAATTGTTAAAGTTATTTGTCAGGCCGATTTGAAAAAAGCTGTTTTGAGAAAAATGAGCTTAAAGTTTTACATACAAAAGCAGAAAGCAACTGAACGGCGCCCTTTCAACGGTTTTACTGGCATTTGAAGTTGCTCTATGAGTATATTTTCCGTGCATGTAGACAAGTAAGGCCCTCTACATGCCTTTCTAAATTTATCAATTGATGGTTAGTCAAGCTCAATGGGCTTGACTAACGAAAATCAGAGTACGAGCACGCCACACGCGGCCTCACGTTATACGTTCAAAATTTGAAAAAAAAATTTTCGCTATAAATCGAATAGTATCTTATTTTTATGATGTTAGAGGATCGTTTCAGCCAAAAATAAAAAAATCGATTTTTTGAAAATTTTACTGTGGCCATACCCCTTAACTTAAACCTCAACCAAAACAGACTAATTTTCAAACAAAAAAAAGGAATTTTTATAAAAAGAGTTGAATTTTTAATCAAGAAAGATTTTTCAGACAATAAAGAAAAAAAGTCTCAGCCAAAATGTTTAATAATTCAACATTGAAGAATCAATCAAAAAATGTATAAATTTGTTAAATTATGTAATTTTAGGCAATTCGAAGCTAGAAACATTAACTTATACACCGAAATTTGTTCTAGAATCTTTTTTAATATTCGCTTAAAAATTTGTTTTTAAAAATAAAAAAAATTCCAGGAATTTAATGCAAATTTTGTTATTTATTATCTTGATACTTGAGTTGACTACAATTTTTTGAAAATCCAGAAAAATAAAAAAGATTGCTTCAAAACCTTCCAAATTCTATTTTGAAAATTTAAAAAAATATTTTTTTTAATAAACTTTTCAAAAAGGAATTCATTTTTTGTTTTCCTAGGAATTTTAATAATTTTTTTATTCTTTTAAAACCTTTCGAAATGCTTAGAAAGCTTCTGAACGTTGTGTTCAGAATCTAATTCACTAAACATTTTTTCAGTTTTTAATTAAAATCACTTTTTTGGGTTGAAAATTAATTATTTTTGAATAGGGTTGTGATCATTCGTGTATTTTATTACAAATTAATCTTTTTGGGTAGAAATTTAACCTTTTCGGTTGAAAATTCAACTGTTTGGTTAAATTTTTGTCGTTTGGTAAAAATACATTTTTCTGGTTAAAGACTCATTATCTTAGTAAGAAATTCATTTCTTTGGTTAAAATTTTTACTGTTCTGTTGAAAATTCATTTTTATTGAGTTGAAAATAAATTTTTTAAATGCAAATGTAACTATTCAATTTTTGATGGATAATTTATCTTTTTCATTTGAAAATTGAATTATTTTTGTAGAAGATTCATATTGTTGTGTTGAAAATTAAACTTTTTTGTTCAAAATTCATATCTTTGGGTTGAAAAAATTGTTTTGCCAGAAATTCGTCTTTTTAGATTAGAAATTAAAAATGTTGGCAAAGATTTTTTTCTTTATTGACTGCAAAATCTTTCTTGGTTAAAAATTAAACTCGCTTTTTTGAAAATTCCTTCTTCTTAGGTTTGAAAATTAGGCTTGGAAATTTTTGAAATGGGAAATATTAATTTTGAAAATTTGCCAAAGTTAGTTTGAAGATTTTTTAAGAGACTTAAGCAAATACAATTTAGTGTTTTGGTAATGTTAAAAATTTCTAAAGTTAGATTTGAAAAGTGACACTTTTGAGATTGACTCCACGAAAATCCTTTATATTCAGATTTTTATTTGTTAAAATAGTATTTTTAATTAACTTTCATGAAGAAATCGGTTAAGCAGTAAAAAAGATGAGAGAGAGAGCAAAATTATTTAAGGATAATTTTGAGAAATAAATTAAATTTATGATGTTTGCTAATAAATTTTCAAATGTGGAAAAATTTTAACCAACCAATAAATTAAAGCTACTGCAGTGGATTTGATAAAAATACTGAAAAATTTGTTGATAAAATGTCACATAAACTTCAACATTTCTTTTCTAATTTTCAATTTTTTAATTAAAATAACATATAGTTGTAATCGTTAGAATTAGCAGATTTTGAATATAATATTCATCAATTACCAAGTGCTAATTTGAAAAAATGTTATATTCGGCATACTAATCCTCATTAGGTACAAAGGACTCCCGCTGACCATCTCGGCGGCAGCAGTTCGGCTGAGTGAGGGGAAGCCGCGTAGTGGGGGAGCCATTCGATGGTCCCAGGGCGGAATTGTCATCTGCCCATCTCTTTTATGTAAAAACGAATTTTGCAATGTACCTTGTCCTTTGAATTTAGGATTTAAACCTGCAGGTAATGAAAATCAGGTATATACTCCGAGCGAAAGGATAGGCCAGCTGAGGTCGCCTCGAAAGCTTGAGTAATTCTTGATAACTCTACTCGTGTTGAATTATCTCTGTCAAATATACATAGGAAATTTTGTACTTTTATATTAAATATTTTTAAACCGTCGTCTTATCTCTTACATCCTCTAGAAAAATTGTAAACATGTTAAATAAAACAAAATTATTATTAAATCAAAGTAAGGGGCGACTCAAAAACTATTTTACACCAACAATGGGGGGGGGGGGGGGGGCCGAACAGGTTTTCTGATTTGTGACGCAGCTGCCTCTTCAGCCTTTTTTAAAGAATTCCTCCTTTTCCCTTGTTTTCAAGAAACTTCCCTTTTTCTTGTTTGTTCGCATAAATGCAAACTAGCTGAATTACTAGAACCCAATAAGAAAAATCGCCTATTTTTCTTTGGAATTTCATTCAGTTAATTCACTCGGTGCATGGAGTAATGTGGGGAAGGGAGTGTAGATTTTTAGATTGATCTAGAATTCCCGTGTTATTAATTTAAATAATACTGATCAATTTCTCTAGCGATATATATATATATATATTTAACTTATGCAAATTTAGAAAAAAAAATGTGAGAAAAACTGGAACCATTTTAAAAGATATTCGCCTAGTACAGTATGTAGAATTTTGAAGATTTAAAAAAAATTGTAAAACTTTTCAAGAATGTTGAAAGGTTTTAATTAAATAAAAATTAGTGCCTAAGATTTATGGGAAAATTTGAAACGATTATTCATTTATAGAAATTAATTTAAAGAGAATATTTAAAAATGTTTCAAAACATTTTAAAATATTTTTAAATTGTCAAAAAGGATTCTGATGATTGTAAGGTAATTATTTTAATTATGCAAATTGAAAAAAGATACATAAGAAGAATCCGAATCATTTTAAAAGATATTTATCTAGAAGGTTATAAGTTTTTGTAAAGACTCAATAATATTAAAAAATTTGAAAACATTTGAACAATGTTGCGGCAATTTTTTAAATTCAGAAATTTAAAAAAAATGTTAGAAAAAATTAATGTAATTTTAAAAGATATTTATGAAATTTAGAACTTTGGAGAGATTATAAATATTTTAAAACTAGAAAAGATTTCCAAAACTTCATAAAATATTCTTGGGTTTCTTGCAAACTTGTAAAAATCTAAATACCTTTAAAATTAACTCCATTTCTTTCTAATATTCATTAAAATCCTGTGAAATAATAAAATAAAAAATGGCTTAAAACTTTTATAGGTTTTTGTTCGGCAATCTGAAAGTTTTAACTGTAATAATATGCAAATTCTATTTTCGTTATTTTCGACTCACACCTACTTACAAGGAAGGTACTCCAGGTGTCCCTCGTCGATTTGATTCTCCCTGATATATGTTGTAGTCAGGGGCCGCTACAGGCGGAGGCAGAGTAGGCGGCCGCCTCCGGGCGCCAAGGGCGTGGGGCGGCGGTCGCTTAAAGAATAGCTTCATATACTCAATCACAGAAATAAAATTGTTTAAGTTTTGTTAAATTGGGTTCTAGGAGAGTCTAAAATCTGACCGAGATGAGTGCATTGCATTGCAAGGGACAAGGGGCGACAGCTTAACAAGGTCGTTTCATATACTTATTGACAAAAAAATAAGAAGTCTAAAATTTCTCAAGATAGATTCTAGGAAAGTCTGAAGTCTAGATTGAATGAGTTAATTAAAATGCTATGATAATAAAACTAATTCGGCAAGTGCAGGCATCGACAATAACGTGGATCCACTTCTTGAACTGTAATGCTGCTAAAGCAATACAGTTAGTAGTACTTAGTCCAAGTATCAGCGAAACAGTAGTTTCTTATGCATAAGGGCTGTTGACAAGCGAATCATAATTGCGGAAGGAACAATTTTGGCTAGACACCCGTGGAAAGTAACCATCAAAAAGATAGAGGAAAAGCAATCCCCCCACCATGGTTCAAGAAAACCGACCTGCAAGTTTAAGTGTTTATACGTTAAAGCGCACTTGTTCATTAAGAACAACATTTTTCTGAAGTTCACATCGTGTGAGAAAAAAGTTGGCATATTCCCGTGTGGAAAAATTTCGTGGCAGTCTTAAGTAGAGAGATCGGCTGGCTAGACCGAATCTAAACCGTCTAGTTAAGACGGTCTGACAGGGTGTTGGTCCTGGCCCTCTCAGACGGTCCCGATTGAAAATATCTAAGTGATATCGTGACGGTCTGGTGTGATCCTCAGCAGACGGACATGATTAGGAAAACTTTAAAGTATTTCAAAGTGTGCAGTATCGTTTTCTGTTGACGTCATTGACACTTATCTGTCGCGAGTACAACTTTTTTCCTGTATTTTTTTAAAGAAAAAATTCTAAATTCCATCTTCATGCACAATTGTGAATGTTAAAAAAAAATTACATTTTATGTCAATCTTAACGTTGTAAAATGGTCTGAAACATCTAAAAACTAAACCTTACACAGAAGTTTAAAAAAATTTGTTATTAAAAAATTGTCAAAGTTCACGATCAAATTTCTAAGTTCCGTCATTAAAAATTTTGAATGTTCGTAAAAAAATCACATTTCCTGTCATTGTAGAAAGATGTAAAGTAGTCTAAAACATGAAAAAACGAAATATTACACGAAAAAAAAATTGTAATCGATATAAATTATTTATTTAAAAATTATATTATTTATATTCCTGTCAACAGTTCGTATATTTTACATTTGCATTACGTCACATAGGGGAGCGGCGGCGAATGTGGCGCGGTGGCTAATGTGGCGCGTTCGAGTTTTCGAATATTAACGCATTTTCTGCTTATGGAGGTAGTTGCATTACATGTATATATGTTTTCAACCTTAAATTATTAAAAAATTGGGATAATTAAATTAATTGCCTGATTTTCATGACGAAAAGTTAGTTTTGGTTATTTCGCTTGTATTGTCAGAGTAGCTAAAAACAAGTAAAAAATTACAGAAGTTTCGTGTAAACTTATACAATTTATTGGGAATATTCTGTTTCAAGTTTCTTGAATGCTTTAAAGTTCAACATTTTGATTAAAATTATTGAACTTTTATGTAAAAAATCTTTATTAAATACTTTTCACATGCGACTAATATGGCGCATTAGGGACTAAAATCGGCAGGTAACTTGGCGCACAAGTTTGTGGTTTGTTTTGCTCGGGGAATTTTGTAGAAATAAAGTGCCGGTTTTTGGTTAGAAGGTAAGAAATATTTACTCAAAGTAATAACATTTCGTTTCTAATATGCATAAAAAAGTTTAATCCTAATTATTATCGTGTATTTTAGAGTTGTTTTAGAATAATTGTATTTTGAAATCGTTTCACTAGTTTTCGGGTTAGGTTTGTTCTGACAGAATAAATATTTAGAGGGTTTACAATAGTGATATTATTCGAATGTTGAATCATTATAACTGTTTTGGAAAAGAATAAATTTTACTTATTATTAATATAATTTTGATCTATTGTTTATACAACGTCTGTAAGCTTATCTTAAAATACAACATTTTTAGTACTCCTCAAATTATTGTGAGACAATCTGTACTGATAAAAAAACATTTTTTCTTGAAATTTGGGCAGATATAATCCCTCAATTATGTCAATAATATTAAACGTGAATACATTTATCTTATTTTCATTATATTTTACTAATTTTTCTTCATAATTTGTTTTTTATTTAATAATTATGAACTGAAATCGGAACGCGCCACATTACCAAACAAGGTAGGACAACTTGACGCAGATGCTCTTTTTGGAAAACACATTAATTAACTGTTTTAATGAACTGCAATTGAATTATCTCCATGTATATAGCATTGGTAAGATATTAGCCTAAACAGAATATATCTTATTACAATGTTTTACTTTATATTTGAATTTTAATCGTGCATTTTCCTTTATATGCGCCGCATTCGCCGCCGCTCCCCTAATAATAAACATTCAATTAGGAAAACAGAGTTTAAAATCTGGTGTTTTCACTTTTTTGAGCGGAGGCTTATGAGGATGGCTTTTTCATCGAGTTTCGACTCGCAGGTTTAGCGCAATGGTTAAGACTCCTGACTGCTAGTCGATATAGATTTAGGTATATAGATGTAGGTTCGATACCCCGTAGTGTTAAAAATTTTATTTGTATTATTATTTGGAAATGTAATATATGTATTCACTCTACACCAGGACCATTAATATTCAAAGTCAAAATACTCGCAATCTCATTAAGTAGAGAGATCGGCTGGCTAGACCGAATCTAGACCGTCTAGTCAAGACGGTCTGACAGGGTGTTGGTCTTGGCCCTCTCGGACGGTCTCGATTGAAAATATCTACCTTATGAGGATGGCTTTTTCATCGTGTTTCAACTTTTAGGTTTAGCGCAATGGTTAAGACTCCCGACTGCTAGACGATAGATTCAGGTATAGATGTAGGTTCGATTCCCCGTAACGTTAGAAATTTTATTTGTAAGATAATATTAAAGAATGTAATCAGGACCATTAATATTCAAAGTCAAAATACTCGCAATCAATTAATATTTATTTTTTATTATTCTTCAAATTAACTCCGGCGAAGGCGGCCAGAGTCTGGACAAGCTGATCAGCGGCTGGTTAGCACCGTCTAATCTAGTCCATATCATGGTTAAGGCGTTACACTTCTGGCCAGCGGCGCTATTAGACCGTCTGTCCAGCGTCTGAACAGACACAAGACGGTCTGGCCAGCGCCCGGCCAGCGCCCTGAAATTTTTCCACACGGGTTTTGAGATGGCTGATCGCAAAGCGAAACGCCTCTCAGGTGCTTAATATCGGAAGCGAAAATCTGAACGCGATGAAGACAATGAAAAAAATTATTCATTATTTGAATATTAAAAAAAAAGTGATGATACACAAGTGATTGTTCTCGCTGTAAGTGATCAAGTTGCAGAAGCTGTTGAGCAAGTCCAGGAATATGAATATAAGGAATGTTTTCAAGCGAACTGTAATGATTTTACCTTTACACTCAGTTACCATTGTCAAATGTTGAAAATGAGTAAGGCAATTTGTTGAGATGTTGCGAAAGTTTGTTTATATTTATAATGTAAACTTGATAATTTTTTTCTCATAATAACACCAAACTTGGTGCAAAAAGTATCAAAGTTTCAAATAATGATCGTACTCACCACATAATTGAAAAATTTCATGACGATAATATTTTTATAAATATTAATAAAATTTATATGAATATGATAAATAATAAAGTTTCGTAATAATAAATGTAATGCTTTCACAATGATTCATTACAATAAGTTCAAAATTGAAAGCTTTTTCTGGTTTTAATCCTGTGCGAAACTAGGAATCTTGCCGACGTTTCGTGAACATTGCAGTACTGTATAGTACTGTCGGTACAAATATAGAATGATATATGACCATTTGAGTTTTTTTATGTTTTCATTTTTGAGAATGGGCCCTGTTCTACCGGTAAGCTTCTTACCCTCATTCATGCGCCTATCTAAATCTCCATCTATTTTTCCTTTGCTAGTGAATAGGCCATCCAAATATACGCACTTATCAACTTGTTCTAATCCCTCATCATTTAGGACAATTTGGCACATTTTTTTCTCACTTCTTTCTTTAAACACCATGATTTTTGGTTTATTTACGTTAATTTTGAGGCCCATGTTCTGCATGCTTGTATTAGTTCATTCAGCATTCTTTGTAAGTACTCGATTGATTCTGCCGTAAAAATCTTGTCATCTGCGAAAGCTAACGCACGTACCCTCACTGTCTTGAGATCTAAATCTTCTTCATCGAAGAGAGAAATTCTTAGACACTTATCCATAAATATGATCAATAGCCATAAGGACATAACGCATCCTTATTTCACGCCTTGCACAATATCGAACCAGTCACTCAGTTTCGCATTATCTCTTACACTGCTTTACTACCTGTATATATTGTTTTTATTGCTTTTAGGAGCCATCCATTGACTCCGTACTCTTTAAGGACTTGCCAAAGTTCACTTCTATTCACCTATTCAAATGCTTTTTCTAGATCAACAAATGCACAGAAAACTTTCTGCCCTACTCTCAAACTTTTTTCTCTGGTCTTTCTTAAGCTAAATATTTGATCCACACTTATATATATCCACTTTGGACTTTCCATATCTTTTCTTCCGTTATTTTCATTACTCAACGAACAACTATTTTCAAATATATTTTATGTACGGCACTTCGTAAGCTGATACCTCTGTAATTATTGCAGTTGCTTTTATCTCCCTTTCTTTTGTATATTGGTACGATAATCGCTTTTCTCCAATCGTACTCGCCACCGTATTCAAGCATTTCAAAGTTAAAACTGTCTACACCAGCAGCCTTGCCGTTTTTTATTTTCCTAATTATATCTCTAACCTCAATGACACAGACTTCTTCAATTGGGTTTTCTAATGCAATATGTTCTACATCGCAGTTCTGTTGCCCTAAATCTTCACCTCCTGGTAATTCTTTAGAAGAGTTTTCCGAAGCGTCTATTATCCCGTCTGTATCATATAGCATTTCACCTTTGCTGTTTCTCATGCCGACAAACTCTGTACTTTTACTTTCCTTCATCTCTTCAAATAATAGTTTCATGGTTCCTTTAAAGTCTTTTCGTATTTTCTTCTCTTCTTCTGTTCTGTTTTTATCTTTACTTTCCTTCACTAGTCGTTTAAGTTCCTCTCTTTGTGTCTGTAATCATTTTCAAGTGTATTTCTCTCCTCATCGCTAAGACCTGTGACGTTCAACGTTCTCTTGTACGTTTTTTTTTTTGTTGGGCTGCCTCAATTTCATCATTCCACCATGCATTACATTCACGAAAACTGCCTAACGCCAGTTTATCCACACACTTACGTTGCTTTTCGAAACCTCCTTACTTTACCCGTTTCCGTCGCAAGTGCTGGAAGGTCGTTTTCGAAACCGAAGATAATTAAAAATTATCTACGTAATACAATGCCGAATGCACGAATGTCGATCAGCTTTAGCTACTATAGCTATAGAGCAGGACATATTAGATTTAATTAATTGTGAATCAATCATCCGTGATTTTGCTTTAGCGAAAGCGAGACGTCAACCTTTTATTTGAAACTATGTGAGTTGTTGATTGCTGATTGTTGTTGAATTATCTTGATGGTTCTTGTAAAATGCATATTTCATTCAACAATAACAAGATCTACTTCACATGATTACTTTCCCTCTGAATATAATTAGGATATCATGTATTAATTTATTTAACTGTCAATTCATTTATAAATGATTTATTACTATTCATCATAATTATTAATAATAATGATTATTATCCATTATGATTATTATCAATAATTATTATTCATTATGATTATTAATAATTATTATCGTTATTTCTTATGATTTATTCTTCATTTAATTATTATTATAATTTTCAATTAGAATAGATCTAGATATATTGATTTCAAAATTCATATTAAAAGGGGCGGCAAATTGAAATTTACCTCCGGGCGGCCGACAGTCTGAAGCGGCCCCTGGTTGTAGTACTCGAAAAACTAAGTGACACGTATTTTTTTTTATCTGCGGAAAAACACTTTAAGGGGGTGAAACAACCCCTCAAAGATAGGGGTCGCAAGTGTCGATTGTATAGTTTTGTGTAGAAAAACAAAATTAATTTCGACCAAACGTACTGGGAAAGTTTCCTCACGATGAAAGATGACTAACGTAATTTTCTCAAAAAAAAAAAAAAATTAAGGGGGTGAACCACCCCTACATAGTTTTAAAGTTGTGCTGAAAATGGCTAAATTCACAGGAAAAAATTTGAAAAAAATATATTTTGCACTTGAGACCAAAATAAAGTTGACGTGTTTCGCAAAAAAAAAATGGTAAAAAAATGAATTGGGGTAGCTACCCCAAAACACTTTTTATTATTTGGCTATGATAATATATACTTTTCATACACAAAAAAAATTGAGAAATTATTCTTATAACGAAGGAAGTGAAATAGAGTCCATCCAACATGAATAAAAAAATTACGCGGGGGTAAACCACCCCTACATATTTTTGAAAATGTGCTGAAAAATGCTAAATTCACAGCAAAAAATTTGAAAAAAATATATTTTGCACTTGAGACAAAAATAAAGTTGATGTGTTTCGCAAAAAAATTGGTAAAAACATTAATGGGGGTATCTACCACTAGACACTTTTTATTTTATGTCTATGATAATCTATACTTTTCATACACAAAAAAAATTGGGAAATTATTTTTATAACGAAGGAAGTGAAATAGAGTCCATCCAAAATAAATAAAAAAATACGCAAGGGTGAACCACCCCTACATATTTTTAAAGTTTTGCTGAAAATTGCTAAATTCACAGGAAAAAATTTGAAAAAAATATATTTTGCACTTGAGACCAAAATAAAGTTGACGTGTTTCGCAATAAAAATTTGTAAACAAATTAATGGGGTAGCTACCCTTAAACACTTTTTATTTTGTGTCCATGATAATATATACATTCCATACTCAAAAGAAATTGGGAAATCATTTTTATAACGAAGGAAGTAAAATAGATGCTATCCAACATTAATAAAAAAATTGCGCAGGGGTGAACCACCCCTACATATTTTTAAAGTTGAGCTGAAAATTGCTAAATTCACAAGCGAAAATTTGGAAAAAATATATTTTGCACTTGAGACGAAAATAAAGTTGACGTATTTCACAAAAAAAGTACAAAAAATAAATGGGGGTAGCTACCCCCAAATACTTCTTATTTTGTGTCTATGATAATATATACTTTTCATACGCAAGAGAAATTGGGAAATTATTTTTATAACAAAGGAAGTAAAATAGAGTCAAGTCAACATGAATAAAAAAATTACGCAGGGGTAAACCACCCCTCAATATTTATAAGTTTGCTGAAAAGTGCTAAATTCATAGGAGAAGTTTTAAAAATATATATATTTTGCACTGTGGACAAAAATAAAGTTGACGTGTTTCGCCAAAAGAAATAAAAAAAATTAATGGGGTTAGCTACCCCTAACCACTTTTTAGTTGGTGTCTATGATAATATATACTTTCCATACACATTGTAAAATATCAGATTGTACGAATATCGCTGTAATTCGATGTTCGTGGTGTAAGAAATCATTATGTTTTAAACATTTTTTTGACGAATATCATTATTGTTCAAAGTTTGAACAATAAATCTTCGATATACTGTGTGCAACAGGTATTTTCTTCGGATTTTTCTTGCTAGATGCAAGTCTTATTTTGCAATTTTCTGCATAATTGGGGGGTGGATCACCCCCGCGTAATTTTTTATTCATGTTGGATGGGCTCTATTTTACTTCCTTCGTTATAAAACTAATTCCCCAATTTTTTTGTGTATGGAAAGTATGTATTATCATATACACAAAATAAGAAGTATTTGGGGGTAGTTATCCCCATTTATTTTTTGGACTTTTTTTGTGAAATACGTCAACTTTATTTTCGTCTCAAGTGCAAAATATATTTTTTCCAAATTTTCGCCTGTGAATTTAGCAATTTTCAGCTCAACTTTAAAAATATGTAGGGGTGGTTCACCCCTGCGCAATTTTTTTTATTAATGTTGGATAGCATCTATTTTACTTCCGGCTTCCGTTTTCGGTACCGATCGTGAGAGAACTCTTTTGTGTCAAGTGTTGCGTTTTTTGGCTTTGGTGAAGGGAATCAGCGTGTGTGGGTGCAGAAAGGGCAGTGAGTGCGGAGAGCAGGTGTAAAGGAAGAAGGGTGAGTGAAGGCAAGTGTGTAAAGGGTGGAAATAAGTTGTGAGAAAGGAAAGTTGAAACGTGCAAATTTTGTTTTGAGGTTAGGTGTAGAAAGTAGTTGTCGGGCAAGGGGGGCAAGAGGTAGGCAGGTGAAGAGAGGGTAGCGTCGTGGAACAGTGGGTAAGGTTGGATACTGGGTTGCCGACGGTAAGAAGTCCGCAAACGGGCGCCAGAGGGCAGGGAGAGGAAGAAGCAAGAGCGGACGAGGTTTTGAGCGCGGTTAGTGGGGAGAAGGAAGAATTTGACAGTAGCGATGACGAGACGTTCGAGACACCGACCAGGGTCGGGTCAGCTGAGAGAAGGGGTTCAGGCACGAGCCATAAACGCGGGAGACCATCAAACCTACAGCGCCTCAACAGGCTAGGTAGCGCGGGCTCGAATAGGAGTCTGGATGAATGGCACAAAAAGGGGAACGTGACTAGCAGTGAAGGGGAAGATAAAAGGAAGAGAGAGGAAGGGGAAGATGATCCTGAAAGGGACAAGGATAACAAGAAAGTGAAGGTTAAACGAAAAACACCAGACAGAGATATGGGGGATGGGGGGATGTTTGAGAAGCTAGCAGCCCTCATAAAAGGGTTTAGAGAGGAAACAAGGAAGAGTCTGGAAGATATGAATAGGCAGGGGAAAGAAGTTAGGGGGGAGTGAGAAAAGTAAGAGAAAAGTGGGAAGAGTGGGATAAACTCTGGAAAGAGGAGAAAGACAAGGTGTGGGGTAAATTAGAGGCCATAGAGAATAGACAGAGAGAGATTAACGAACAGACAAATAGGGAGATAAAACAACTGGAAGAACGGGTAAGCAAATTAGAAGTTAGGAATGAGCATATGGGGAAGGGAACAGAAAGTGCGGGAGAAGTAGAAGGGAGTGATAACGTGCAAAATGAGAATGAAAGATTGAAGAAGAGACTGAGTGAGATTGAAAGAAGGTTGGAAGGGGAAGAAAGGGCGAAGAGAAAAAATAACATAGTAGTCAAGGGATTGAAAATAGAGGGTGAAACAGGGGATATTGAAATCAAAAATCTGCTGAGAGATATTGGAATTCGGGTAAGGGTAGAAGGAGTTAAGAGATTAGGAATGACGAAGGAAGGAAAAGAAGGAATGTTTGTAGTAAAAGTAGGGAGTGAGGAGGAGAAAAAGAAAATTATGGAGAACAAAAAATTATTGAAAGGAAGAAGGGAGAGAATTGAAGAGGATTTGACTTGGAGGGAGAGGAAAAGGAGATGGCAAATAGAACAGAGAGCATGGATAGAGAGGAAAAAGGGATGCATGGTATGGATAGGGCGAGACAGTCTATGGATAAATGGGGAGGAGTGGGTCTGGGACGAGGAAGTAGAAGAAATAAAGAAAAAGGGAAAAAGAGTTGAGAAAGGTAGAAGAAAGGACGATTCAAAAGAGGCTAGAGAGCAAACAGAGGGGTTTCCAAAAAGCAAGGCGGAAGAAAAGTAAGGTGGATAGGTGAGGGAAGGGAGGAGAAAAAAGTGAAAATAGCTTTCTGGAATGTGTCAGGCTTGAAGAACAAGAATGAAGGTTTCTGGCGGGAGTTAGAAAAGTGGGACGTGATTATGATGAGTGAAACCTGGGCGGATGAGAAGGATTGGAAGGGGATGAAAAGGACAATGCAAGGAAGGAACACGTTAAAGGTAGAGGAATGGGCGGCATGGTATCAGGGGTGAGAAAAGAATGGGCAGTAAAAGGTAAAACAGAGCAGGACAGGGAAGAAAAGGAGGGAACAATGGTAAGAAGGATTATAATGGGGAAAGTCGAAATAGCGGTGGTTTGTGTATATAGAAGAAGAGGGGAAGAGGAAGGTTGGAGAGTAATAAGGAGGTGGATGGAGGAAAAGAAGGAAGAATTGGTTTTGATAGGAGGTGACTTAAATGCCTGGACTGGCGAGCAAGGGGGAGGGATTTGGGATGAAGAAAAGGAGGCATATATAAGGAGCTCCAAACATAGGGAGATAGACCGGGAGGGGAGGAAGTTACTAGACATAATAGGAGAAACCGGATGGTTTATATGTAATGGCAACACGAAAGGAGATGAGAAAGGAGAGATTACATTTATAGGTAAGGGAGAAACAATAATAGACTACATCTTGGCAGAAGAAAGAATGAGTAATATGATATGCAGTATGAATGTAGGGAATGAGATAGGGTCAGAACACTTCCCAGTAATAGCTACACTGAAAGGTAGCGTCCATAAGCGTGGCAGAGGGAGAAAGGAAAGAGGGGGGGGGGGGGAAGGAACACGAAAATGGGAGTCTGGGGGGTAGATAAATTAAAAGTGTTTGAACAGAAGATGGAAAAGGAGAATGTTAGATATGAAAAGGAGGAGGGTGTAGACTCGTTAATTAAAAGGTTGAAAGGGTCGATTGAGAAGGTGAGGGTTGAGATAGGTACGAAAGAAGGAAGAGAAGAGGGGAAGAGAGGATGGTGGGACGAGGAATGCAGGGAGAGTAAGGAGAGAATGAAAGAGTCTGTAAGAAAATGGAGGAAAGGAGAAATAGAGAAGGCGGAGTACAACAGGAGAAAAAGAGAACATGAGAAGTTGCTGGAAGGGAAAAAGCAAAGGGGAACGGAGAAATACAAGGAAGAAGTAGAAAAAGCAATCAAAGAAGGTAGGGTCTGGGATGTGATAAACAGGGAAAGAGGAGGAAGGAAGGGCCTGAATGAAGAAATAGAAATGGATGAATGGACGGATTATTTTAAGGGTCTGTTAGGGGGAGAACAAAATAGGATCAAAGGGGAAAATAGAAAGACAGTCCAGGGAGAAACGGAGGAAGAGAACGAAATAACAAGAGAAGAAGTAAATGAGGCGATAGATAGACTGAAAAGAAACAAGGCCACAAGAGAGGA
>CAKNXH010039553.1:0-24264 GCA_932178445.1 Andricus quercusramuli | reverse complement strand
GGGATATAGAGTCAATTGTCCGAAACGAGAAGTGCCAGATTTTCTGGAACTACGATTTTCGGGCAGCAGTCTCCGTTGCGCACTCGAGGCCTGACATTGTTCTCCAAGACTTCGAGAAACGAACTATATTCGTGATCGAATTCTCGGCTCCATCCGAATACAACATCACTGCAAAGGAGAAAGAAAAAGAGGAGAGATATCAAGACCTTAAAAGAGAGCTGCGTCGACTGTACCCAAAATATTCGGTACGAGTAATTGTTCTTGTGATAGGTGCTCTCGGAGGTGTGAAATTATCGCTGGTTCGTAACCTTAAAGCCATACCCGCGTGCCAAAAATATGCCAAGGCACTTGCGAGATGGATGCAGAAAGCTGTCATCCTTGGGTCGCTTCGTGTCCTCAAGACACACGAGGGTTTCGCCGGCCTGTCGTTGTGATTTCGTCGTGCCCTGTGACCACCCATCTCACGGATGTGAGACGTGGCCATAGGTGTATTTTACCGCGGTTCTACTGGGGGCCATTGACATTTTTTCCAGATGGCAGTTGCTCTTAGTGGTACCCTGCGGTGGTTGTTTAACTTTTTTTTTTAATTATATATATATATATATATATATATATATATATGTCTTTTATATACATAAATTGGTTTCTTGGATAAATTTATTTCTTCAAACACACACACACTTATATATACCTATTCATAAATAATCTTACTTTACTTTCTTTATCAGCTACTCTATCGGAACATTGATGTCATGGAAAAGAAAACACACAGTCAAATTATGGGAGGAACCATCTTGTTGAAATGCAAAGATTTTCGCATACTCCAGTTGGACATAAGTTCCAGTGATGATTTAAACAATGTCGCACAATCTTTAGAGAAATTATTGTCCTTGGGTAATTATCCTCTGTTTTATTGTAATATTCTAAGTAAAAAGGACTTAACTGCAAAAAAATTTTAAAAAAAATTTTATGGACGTGGATTCGTTGATCGAAGTGTATTTTTTAAAATAAAAATCCACATTTAAACAAATTTTCCATGCTTTGTGTCTTTAGAAAAGTCGAAGATCAGACTTTATTCCTATATTTCTTCATTCATTTATATACTTCACATACAAAATATATGTGTGTCACTGACTAGGTAGTTAGTCGTATTTTTCGATCTTTTTCCGTGCATACATAAAAGTGAATATTCATCAAGAATTGCTATGCAAATTTGTATGTAGTTTTATAAACAATTCGATCTCCTTTTAGGACAAACGTCGCAGCACCCTTTTTCCTACAGACCTCAGGTTGCTAATAACTTAAAAGTACAAGTGGAAGATGGTTGGACGGCATTTGTTCCGGTTTCCGAATGGTCCAGACTATTAGCCGCACATGCAGATGAATGGCGCATAAGTTATTTAAATCGAGATTACATTGTTTGCAGTTCATATCCGTCGACAGTTATTGTGCCTCGTCATGTGGAAGATAACATTATAATAGCCTCTGCTAGCTTCAGAGACGGCGGAAGATTTCCCGTTCTTTGCTACAGACATGAAGGAGGGGTAATATTGTCGTTTCTTACTTAAATGGTTTCGTCATCGAGTTATATAGAAGAAATGCGGTAAAAAATAAATGTTGGTCCAAACTGTTAAATTGATCAACTAATGTCATTATTTTTAAAAATGAGTAGACGTATTAAAAACAGGACGGGCCGCGACCCCAAGTTGCAATGTATGTGTCGGTATTAAAGTCTGGGGAAGAGTTTGTTCTAAATTACGGTGAAGGGCCTCACTTTTGTTCAGACATAAACACGTTTTTACAGCGGTGAGGAACCACAGAAGCGTACTGAATATCAAATCAGATACGAAAACCCTAAAAGCTACGCAGGTACAATGCATGCGGGAACTGAGTAAAAAAGCAGCGATTAAAGACTAAATTTAAGAGTTTATTTCTAATGCTATTTACAGGGGATTTTGCGTCTTATTCTAGACGGGTAGGTAATTGCGTTGTTTTAGAGATTTCATAACCGGGGGGTTGCGCTGTGAGTCGCTAGTAGCGGCTTTTACTTTTTACCGAGTGGCGCGACTCAGTTTTTCTGAGTAAAATGACAGGTGTGGTTAGAATGCCCAGACAACGAAATAAAGAACCGTGGGTGTTCGTCATAAACGTTTCATGATTGTACATGTAATTTATAATCACGAATTTAATTCAGCAGACACCAACATTATCAGTGAATATATTCTTCTGGAAATTGCACGGTCTTGTCAACCTACATGATCTTCTATGACACGTTAAACCTAATGACATACTGTGTCTCTCGGATAGATGGATTACCAATGTTCCTTTCGAAACACCAATGGAAATAAAAGACTAATAATTATCAGCGATCCGGCCCGGCATTACGAGAGGCCTTCAATGGAAGACATAAAGGGAGGCTTGCGATTTATATAAACAAATCTGGGTGCAATACGATTACCTACTCTAGGTATTACTTTTTGTGAGAATTTCTGGTAACGCAATAACAGTTATCATAGGTCTTGTATTTTCAAACCCCAATCAAATTTTCAAGAATTTATAAATATTATAAACCAAATACTCGACAGTCTTGCCAGGGCATTGTCCACTGATCAGCTAATTTTAGGGGGCCCTCGAGTACCGACTGACGATCGGACCTTACCGCCACCATCAACCAGTGATGTATACGCTCCTGACAAGACCCGCATTCAGTGCATAAACTACATTCAAAGCCACATTCAGAGCATAACATCAGTGCAGGATTCTCTCCGAAACAGATACAAGCGTCTTTTTCGACAGATTTGGTCTTCAGATCTGTCGGCGAGGAACAAAGTATCTGTAATAAACATTCTTGTCATCCTGGTAGTACTCTATTCATTTAGAGTTATTCCATGGACGAAGGAAGAGCTCAAATCCCCCGACATAGGGTAACGAATGGTTGTGCACATGAATAAAAAGCATGCATCTCAATTCGTCTTTATATCTCACGCCACCAAGGAGGTCGCGGAATACTGAATCTCGAATGTCTTTACAACAGGATCAATCTAAGTACAGCACATGTAGTCGCAAATAAACGAGACCCGCTTCTCAAAAAGGTCAGGAAACACGTAGAAGTGAGAATACAAGATCCCGAAATCACTGGACTTGAAAGAAGATACTGATAATATGATCCGCTTCAAGAAGTTTTGCGACAACCTCATAAAATCTGAGGAGGAATGTCCATCAATCACTGCCGAAGAGGTGAAAAAAGCACTTAGAGGCACGAAGAACTTTTTTGCTGCTGGACCAGATTGTATCAAGAACTTTTGGTGGAAGAAGTTCACTTCTACACACCAACATTTGGCCCGCATATTCACCTCATATTTAAAGCTGGAGATGCCCATTCCGCAGTGGCTGGTGTTAGGACGCACTATACTTCTACCGAAAAAAGGCAACTTGTCCAACCCAGAGAAGATGTGTCCGTAAAGACGCTGCAGCCCATCAGCGCGTCTTGTCAATGGCCTGGTTTGATTTCCGAAAAGCTTTTGTTTCAACCTCTCATAGACTCAGCATCTGCCTGTTGGAAAGCTTGAAGGTGCATTCACACATAGTGAGATGCATAGAGAGATTGATGTCTCTTTGGAAAACTAGATTCACTATCTCATCTAGAAATCATCGTGTGACAACGAACAACGTCACCTTCCAGAGGGGCGTCTTTCAGGGTGATATCATGAGCCCTTTGCTTCTTTGCATCACAGTTCTGCCTCTATCTCTTGAATTACGAAATTCTGCTGGATACCTCTGTGGCTACACTAATCAGCGCGAGCATAAGGTCCTTCATGTATTTTATATGGATGACATGAAGATCTATGCCTCTGGTAAAAGCAAACTTCAAACTGCTATAATTATCGTCAAAGAACTACACATGAGAGATTGGGATAAACTTTCGTTTGGACAAGTGTGCCAAAATTAATCTGAAGAAAGGAAAGATCCTATAATCAATTCTAAGATGGCTAGAGAAAATATTAAGCATGTCGAACATCAAATACCCGACAATTTGCTTCAATAGACTCTATTCATCAGCTCAGCGTGATATTGGAATCCAGAAATATAATTGGGTTGCTCTCGGAGTGTTTTGGAGTATTTATCCGTTTCAGAAAATGAATATTTCTGCACGAAATATTAATTTCCTCAGCACCAGAAGGATTCACAGGATATTTTAACTACCCCGTGACTACGTACGTCCCCGAATATTCTGTATTATACTTCTTTTCATTTATGCGTTTACACATAAATTTGGGTTCGCTTGAAGACATTTACGTGATCCCTCAAAAACGTAAAAATGTGTTTATGTGGTAAATACTTTGCAACTTGGGGAAACTGGTACTTATAGAACAAAAACTGCTTCTGTTTTTTTTATTGGGATCCGCTGTGCTGGAATACGCCATACATTTTTTCAATGCGGCCAAAATGTGAACTCGCGAAACCAGGTAGAATTTTTAAGATGCATTTTAATTCGTGCTTAAAAACAATTTTGTTATTGTTTTTCATAGTTTAAAACAAATAGTGTTTGGGGAAAATTAAGATTTTTCGGAAACTAAGTATTGCATGTGGAATTTTCATCGTATAAAGTGAAAAAACACGTTTTATGTTGAAACTATTTTTGTCAAAAAAACAAATATTTTAGTATATTATATAAGTTTCAACACATTAGAAGCTTTAATCAACCCAGCGTAACATACAAATGAATTTGAAATACATTTTTATCAATTTATGTATAAAATATTTACTATCAAAAGAATTCTAACCTAAAAGTTAGGTTAGAATTCGTATTTCATTTCTGAATGTCTATAATGCATATTTTTTTTAGCGTATTTTGAATCAATCTTTTTTCTATATGTATTAATTAAAGATCATTATAGCATATAGTACGTTGAAGCATACATGACATTGTAAAATAATTGTTTTCTTAGCAAAAACAGTTTCAACAGGGAAATGTGTTTTTTCACTAAATACGATTAAAATTCCATTTTAAATACTCAGATTCCGATAAATCTTTATTTTTGTGTACCCACTAATTGTTTGAAACTAGTAAAAACAATGGTAAAATTGTTTTCAAGTACAAATTAAAATTCAACTTAAAAACGCTACCTGGTTTCGCGAGTGCGCGACACTAGTTCACCCAAGACTACAGATCCCAGTAGTTTTCAATATTTTTAGTAGGTGCAAGAAAATGTTTCTGTTACAGAGTATTTTAATAAGAAGCGGCCAGCCGATGTGCGGTGCAACCGGAAAAAGATGTAAAGAAGATGAAAGACTATTGAATGCCGTTTTGGGACCAGGAAGAAGGGGGTAATGCTAAATATTCCTTCTTTCCACACCATGAGTATATAGTTGAAGAGTGAAATACTCTTAATAGCGAGGTGCTATTTCAAACTATTTTTATTTTGATTAAAAAAGTTTGATTCGATAAAAAAGAAAGTAAGCTGTGTTTTTTGTGTTTGAGAACGGCAACATACTTTCGGGAGTGTACCCATGGTGAACTGAATACAAGGGGCTATTTTCTGGGGAGCGCGAGCAGCGCGACGGGCCACAACCACACTTCGATGGGTCCTAAAATAAAATACACAACTCGCGGCGGCAGATAAAACATACGTATCTGGCGCGCTCTGTACTAAGTATATAGAAATTTATATATATACTTAGTATAGAGCGCGCCAGATACGTATTTTCTATCTGCCGCCGCGAGTTGCGTAGTTTCTTTTAGGATCCATCGACTTGACTGCCTGGCATGCAGGCGGCTGCGTGCTTCGCGCGACCTCTCCATTGTTAGAGGATCAAAGCTGGTAAAGATAAACATGGCCGGATTAAGGGGGTGGCTGTAAGGGCTGTAGCCTGGTGCCCCGCATATGGAGAGGCCCCTAAATTCTTCCTCAACTTTACAAAAAATTGGTATCAAAATTTCCAAATGTATTATTTTAGTTCTCTATGGAGCTAACTTGATTATACTTCTAATTTTTTTACTCTACTAATGCTGAACCTGAAAACCCAGAATTATTTAACGAATTATTTTTCTCTTTTGCTGCATTGCTTCTTGTGACTGTAATGTTCCGATACTGTTATGTCACAGTTTACATCAACACTTTAGTGTAAATATTGCGATCATATTTCTGCGAGTGCCGAGGCGAGAGCTTGCCCTGTCGGCATGGTTTCGATATATTCGTCATCAAGGCTACTGGTGTAGACAGTATTAGTGCTGAAATGCTTAAATACGGTGGCGAGTACATACCTCACAGGTTGTACGAATTGATGAATTTAGGTATCGACATGGGAGAAGTCCCAGACGATGGGAGAAAAGCGATTATCGTACCAATATACAGAAGAAAGGGGGATAAAAGTAACTGCAGTAATTACAGTGGTATCAGCTTACTAAGTACTGTAAGTAAAATATACTCAGAAATACTTATTCGTAGGGTAATGGTAATTACAGAAGAAAAAATATGGGAAGTCCAAAGTAGATTTATGTCAGGAAGATCATGTACAGATCAGATATTTAGCTTGAGACAGATCACAGAAAAAAGCTTGAGAGTAGGAAAGAAAGTTTTCTGTGCATTTGTTGACCTAGAAAAAGCATTTGACGAAGGTAAATAGAAGTAAACTTTGGGAAGTCCTTAAAGAGTACGGAGTCAATGGATGGCTCCTACAAGCAATAAAAACAATATGTACAGGTAATAAAGCGAGTGTAAGGGTAAATGAGAAACTGAGTGTCTGGTTCGATATTATGCTAGGCGTGAGACAAGGATGCGTTATGTCCTCATGGCTATTTATTATATTTATGGATAAGTGTTAAGAACTGTCCTCTTCGACGAAGAAGGTGTAGATCTCGAAACAGTGAAGGTACGTTTGTTAGCTTTCGCTGATGACAAGAACGTTATGGCAGAATCAATTGAGGAATCACAAAGAATGTTAAATAAACTTAATACAAGCATGAAGAACATTAACGCAAAGAAAACAAAAATCATGGTTTTTAAAGGGAACAGTGAGAAAACAATATGCAACATTGTCCTAAATGATGAGAGATTAGAACAAGTTGACAAGTTCGTATATCTGGGTAGCCTAGTGGTGGTAACTAGTGATGGAAAAATAGATGGGGAGTTAGATAGGCGCATAAATAAGGGTAAGCAGATTATCGGTAGAGCAGGGTCCATCCTCACAAATAAAAACATAAAAAAAGCTAAAATGGCCATACATAATAATTACGTATAACGGCAATAAATAATGCCAATAATAATCAATAACGCCAATCGCGTTAATTTTACTCCTGTTCTTTTCTTGACAGGTCCATATCTTGCTACCGTACAGTACAGTCGGTATGAATATAGAATTATTCTATATTCGTACCGACTGTATTATACGGTAGCGAGACATGGACCTGTCAAGAAAAGGAAAAGAGTAAAATTAACACGATTGGCATGAAGCCTTTGCGCACAATATGCGGGAAAACACTGATGGACGAAGTCGGAAACGAGATAATCCTCAAAGAATGTGGTACAGGAGAGACACTAGTTGACATATGGGAAAGAAATCAGTTAAGATGGTTCGGATATCCGGTAGACCACCGAAAGAATGGTTAGAATCTGTGAATGAGACACTAATTCGAAGAGACATAAGAAGCCATAGAAACACGAGAGCTTGCATGAAAAAATGCATGGACGTGAAGGAAGCTAGATGAGTACGCAGGACAGAAAAGTGTGGCGACAAATAGTTTGTAAACGGAGTGACAATAGAGTGAATGAAGCCTAAAACAAAGACCTTGAATATTAAGGGCCCCAAGTGGGGAACCACACATAACAATTTTGTGAGGCTCTTCACTTGGGGTAATCGCTAGAGAGATTGATCAGCAACCTGGGTCGGAGGAGTGTTGTGGAACGAACGTGTCATTTAAATCAATGACACGAGAATTCTAAATCAATCTAAAATATCCATACCTTACACCTACATACCTATCTACTTTATGCCTATATACCCATCTACACACTACTATTTTCCAACCGAGCAAGTCACGCCTACCCCGAAAGGGAAATGGCCGATAATGCCAGCATGAGAAGTAGGAGATATCAGGATGTTCAACTCATAGGCGGAAATACCATTCAACATCTTGGTACTGGAGAAACATATACATATCTTGGAATACCGCAAGCGCAAACTCAAAATGTGCGTAAGTTAAAAACGGCACTTGGAAAAAGGCATCGCCAAATTCTCAGAAAAATTTGGGCTTCCGAATTATCTGGAAAGAATAAGATCCAGGCGACCAATATGCTGGCCGTTCCTATACTGCTCTACATATTTGGTGCAGTAAATTGGAACGTCGATGACAAGCCCCTACGAAGCTACGGTCAGGGAAACGTGCCATAGCGGTAACTGGCCCCATCAGAACGCGGCAATTCTCCAGTTTACGGAGTGCGAGTAGGCCAGCAGGTGAAAAGAAAATCATGAAGACGGGTGCGCACGCGTAGCGTAGTAAGCCGTAACGGAACTGCGAGGTTCGTGCAACCGAACTGTTACAACCAGACAGTTCAAGTCGCCACAACCATACCAGTTTGGTTGCCACAAAACATAGTCCGGTTCAGGCAACCGAAATAGTGTCAACTAAACATAGTTTAGTAAGGACAACCAAACTATTTCTTTGCGTGCGACGGGGCCAGATTAGTGATACAGTATATACTGAAAAATCAGTATTTCTCAAATCGATATGTCGGTCATGAAGAAATCGATATTTTAGATATTAACAATACATGAGAGAGGGGTAGGAGAGAAAGGGAGGTTACTTATCTGGTGTGATGAGTCCAGGTGATTAGTCTAAGATTTTTTCTTGTTCGTAAATGAGGCGCTTTTAACATAGGACTTATCACGTTTTTCCTCTGAGCGGCTCAAATGTGATTACTGTTCTCCGCTATTGTTTATCTAATTGACACGATGTAATGTTTGGTCTGAATATATGTTTGAAATGCTTAAACCATTATATTATTCTTTAATCTTGAACAATTCTGCTGTAGGTATATTGTTGATACGAGGTCTGTCACTCAAGCTCAAAGTGCAAGAGCCAGAGGCGGTGGAACGGAAATAGATGCGGCTTATCCCCAATGGCGAAAAGTACACAAAGCAGTTCCACGTCCAAACGATTTAACAGATAGTTTAAGTAAATTAATCGAAGCTTGCAATGACACTGGATGCTCCACTTATCAGTGGCTTTCAAGATTAGATGGCAGCGGTTGGCTATCAGGAGTCCAAAGCGCTCTAAACGCTGCTTGTGTAGCCGCACAGTGCCTTCATCATGAAGTGGCCGCTGTTTTAGTTCACGGTAGGAATTCAAGAAATTACTTGCAAAAACATTTGTATTAAGAGCATGTAACACGGGATGTAATCTAAACTTAAAGCCATGTAACGAGTGGGTCACGTGACCGGATTCCTACCTTACCGACACTTTTTTTATTTGTCAACTTATTTTCACACGAACAGCCACATCGTGTTGAAAAGTTGGGATAATAAATAAGAAGCCCTAAGGAAGATGGCTCTGGTCCTAAATTGTAATAATCATGAAAAAAAGCAAAAAAAAATGTTTACAAAAAAAACGTCATTCATGATTATTACAATTTAGGACCAGAGCCGCCTTCCTTAGTGCTTATTATTTATTATCCCAAATTTTCAATTCGATGTGACTATTCGTGTGCAAATAAGTTGAAAAATAAAAAAAAGTGTCGGTGAGGTAGGAATCCGGTCACGTGACCCACTCTTTACATGGCCTTAAAAGCAAAAATCAAGTGAGAAGTCAGAAATTAGATTTGCTTTTTTTACATTTAAACGAATGCACGAAATGGGGTAACGACATCAATAACCTCTCCCCTTCCACCCTTTCAATAGAGAGCCAATTGTTCTCATTTTCACAGGGAAATAGTAAATGCAAAAGAAATATCAAAGTTACCTGTTGCCTGAATTTCCTTGTACGTAAAGATTAGTTTGTCACTAGATAAAACCTATCAATTGTTGCGTATAATCCATCACTTAATTCTGAAGTTTAAGAGAGTGCATCTGATTTTAGGGGCCATCGCAATCACCATAAAAATTAGCTAACTGTCATAACCTAAGAAAAATAACGCGTGGCTCAGTAATAACTTTCAGTAGCTCAGTTTTGACGTTTATACGCATATTTATTTTACGTTCATACAGTAAAACCCCTAAATTTTCTAAACTTGGGGCTATAAATGGGCGGGTTAATACTATTGTGAGCTTGATCAACTGACCAATAGGAAAATAAGTTCATGTATTTGGTTTAGTTTGTGCCATTATAGAATCAGTGGTTCTCCAATGTAAACATCTTAAATCCGTTAAATATAAAAATATCCGTTTGTGGGATGAAAGACGTGGCCTAAGGCCATGACAGAATACCACATGATACATGGCGGCTTAGCTGACTCTTCCGATTGTCTTGCGTTAGGCCTATCATAAACTCGAGCTCAATGCTCGTCGAGGCGATTTGGTGCTCAAACGGATGGTACTGTATTACGGTGCGGTGGTACCTTCAAATTGAATTCCTAAGGAACACTGTTCAACACCATGATAGATATCGAGTCAAAGGCGCGTTCTTTTTTAAAGTGGTGATCCTCAGTGAGCCCAGTCCACTTTTCTGTGAAACATGCGTTTTTTTATGAAAGAAATTTCTAACCGTTTCTCACAAAATAGGTTAATTAGCGTGGTTATTCCCACTATATACGTATAGTTCACTTGTCAATGTAACATGCTTTTTTTTGGTTTTTTATTAAAGAAATTTATAACCATTTTCATACTTTTTTCAAGAAAGAAAATTCTTTGCCATCTAACATGTATCAAAGTAGCTTCTCAAACTTACTAACCTACAGAATACTTTCAAGACTTAGAGAATGTTCACATATAATATCACACTGTATTTTAAGATACATTGAAGAATTATTTCCCATCGAAAACCAAAATCAATATTTTTGATCCTCGTTCAAAAAAAGCTGACCTAGATTGCTGTTTTTTACACTATTATGTGTCTATGTATGTATATTTATTATCATCTCTCCCTGTTACGGGTTTGAGAGTCTGCCAAAAAAACCAGTACAAATTTGCCATTAACACTAGGAGGAAACGGAAGCCCTATCCCTGCTTTCTTTCCTCTACAGTTTCTCTTCTTATTACTTTCACGCTGACCTAGCCCCCTTAGTCGCACTGTACAATAAATCCAACTTACGTACAACCGTATCAATTCAATCTTACATAAACCTTAACTCTGTATATTTCAATCAATAATCGTAATGAATATTAATGAAAGAAAAGTAGTTCAAGAAAAGTCAATCATGTGAGCTCTGATCTCTGAACACTGATACCATAAATACCATAAACACTCCTTCAATCTACTCGGTGACCTAAGGTCAACCTTCACACGACACATCACCTAATTCTCGCCACACTCACAGTCCCTTCATATACATGGTGTCCCAGCATTTTTCCTTCTCACTACACTCATCCATTCACTACTTTTCAATTCTTCCACTTCCAGACTCACGAACTTCTTCTCCTCCCCCACCTTACCGTTGCGCTGGTCCTCTTCTCATCCTGTTCCCTCTCTGTCTTCTTCTCCATCCTGCCCATTAATATCATTTCGCCTTCCTGCTCGCTTCACTGCCGAATTGTCTCCCCCACTCTCGCCTGCATAAATCTCAGATCTACTTCCACACCCTCTTTTTCAATCCTTTTCTTCTCCCTTCTCAGCCAATCTTGTATTTCTTCCCCCTCTCTGTCAAATCCTCTTCCATCCACAGACCTGATCCTTTCAATTTTCCTTTAGCGTTCAGCAGATCCCTCTTGTTCTCCCACGTTCTTAATTGGAGCCGTGTTCCACCATCTATCTTCTTCGAGTTCACTGTTTTCGCCACGATTTTAGTATGTGCGGCCAAGAGTCCTACCACGTCCGTCAGATCGTTGTCCTCCTTCGAAAGTCCTAGCACTTTCAAGTTTCTTCTCTTTTCCGCTCTCTCTTTCTTCTCCCTCTCCCACTTTTCCTCCGTCAGCTTCTTCGGTTGATTCCTCCACGTTCTATCCTCTTCTCCAGTTTGACATCCCACTTCTCTTTCTTCCTTCTTGCTTTCCATTTTTCCTTCAAGTTTCTCCAACTTAGAAATCAGTTTGTTTAGTGTTTCCTCAAAACTCCTCGTGTCTATCTCCTTCTCGCTTCTCATTATCGCTCTCTCTACCTCCCATTCCATTCTCACGTCCTCTATAAATTTGTCCTGCTTCGCTTCCAAACTTCTCACAGCTTTTTTTCCACGCTTTCACTATCGTAACTCCAGGTTTCCACACTCTACACTAGACGGCACTAGCACTGCTCATTTCCTTCAGCGTTCTTCCGCTCTTCTGTCGCTTACAATCTTAGAGAATGAAATGGTAAATAAATTTCATTCAGAACTCAGTTAAATAAGTGCACATTTATTATTAAAACAAGATCAAGTATAATGCGATACATCGAACGATACTGTACTCAGCCCATACACTGGAAAGAGAGAACAGAAAAAAACCTATTTTGTAATATTTAAAAGAAAAATTCTTCCTTTGTCGATGTAGCCTTTCTTTTGTTTTGCTATAATTGATTTTTAATTCTCGGCAGAACCGGGAAGCAGACAATAAAAATGTGAGAAAATAAAAACCGTGACCCAAACTTCCGCAATAGTTGAGCTGAGGGATGACCCACTTGCCTCGCAACAGTGAGACAGTGGACGAAGGAAGGTTCAGGGCGCGTAGTTTCAGTGGGAAGGAAAGAACTACCTTCTTTGACCGTGCGACATCTCTATGCCGTGTGCGATTATCCACCTCTAAGTAGAAAAATGTTGACGCAACCATTCCGGTTGTTCCCATGCTTCCCGTCTACCGGGGTCCGCTTTCTACCCTCTGACGTTTCACCACCGTGCGAGAGATACTGCTGCGCTTCCATTCTTTCCCCACTGCTGCTTTCTGTTTCTCTCTCTTTTTCTCCCCATTCGTTATTTAACTCACATACGCATAATCAAAAAGAAATTCGGGCTGTAACAACCTATCTTCCCTTTTTATGATCGTCGTCCCATGACGGCTGTAACAATGATTGCATAACCCAGTAATGTGTCTTTTACAAAGTAATAATTGTAGTATTTTTATTGATTAATTTAATCTTTTTTCATATTCTGAACATACTTTCTATAATTAGATTTTGATAAGGCGCTGGTTTTTCAAAATCCCCTGTTCCCTTTTCCATGCCTAACCTTCTTTCTTCCCATTTGGCACTTCATTTCATTTTCAAGGCACTTCTACAACCTGAGGGGGGACACTGGCCAATGCTGGTCGGGCTGACCTGGGCTTTCGCCCAAACTCTACGGGCGCCTCCGTCTATTTGGTTGACTGATTTACCGGAGATGTCGATTCTGATGTAGGCTCCTTTAGTTTCTTGTGTTTGCTCTTTGTTCCTTCAGACATAGGACGAAAGCAACTAGGGAGGCTATAGATGGCTGTTGTTTGCTCCGCATTGTTCCGTCTCTGCAGCTTAAGTTTTTTTCTTTGGCAGACACAGCATAACGACGATGTTGGCCCTCACTAGGTATACCAACAATAGGAGGTCTAAAATCGATACTGTCTTTGCTCAAGTAACTTGCTCTCAAGATCTGCAAGCGTTTCATCAGCATCGGTCACCTGCCATGGTCTGGACCCTTTTTCTTTTTTAACTGGTAGTGCTATGATGTTTTTTTTTATTCTGACACGAGGATGGACGACACTTTGCTCAGATCTAACGCCATCGGTGGTTCATATAGTACTCTTTCGGTTTTTCCTTTAGTGAGATCACTGGAAATGCTGTGTTCTCAGTTCACAATGAAGGGGCTATTTAAATCACTCTCGCGTTCCTTATGCGGTGCTTTTGGGTAGATTTTCCGTTGAAAGTTAGACGGGCTGTCTGATCCTGATGTCGCAGCTCTTCAGGATTTCTATGGAGAGATATCGATATAAGATGTAGTTTCGTTCGATTTGCAGTTGATGTAGTTTGTATAGCTCGTATTTGGATTGCTCTGTAAGCGGGACATCGAGGGCCACCCACAGTTTCCTGGTTTTCATGCGAATTGAGATTTCGGTGATTTCGATTAAGTCAGGCAAATTCACTAGGGAGAGTGCTATTGAAAATTCTGTGTGTGTGAGCTGATCTTGTCTTCCCTAGCTATGGCCGTTAGTTCTTTGTTGGTTATCAGGGCTGGAGGCATACGTCCTTCCCTAGCAGCGTATATTACGTCGATCAGTTGTCGTAAGACCTGATGATAACTGTTCAGGCTTCCTTCCAAATCGGTGGCCAGATGCTCTAAGATAGTCGTGTATTTTAACTTGATAATTCCATTGCTTAACCTGTCTATTCCTGTCGTGTAGTTGATTAGCTTGAACCTTATGTCTTTCATTTCCATCTCCAGTTCTTCCGCTAGGTTGTGCCATTTCTGCAATTCAAACCGGATCACGTGCTTCTGTTGCCCCACCGAGTGTGATATATTGCTCTGAACCTCGTTGAGTTTAGACATCTTTTCTTAGCGTTCGCCATCTTCATACGTCACGAGTCCTAACGTGGGTCCTGCTAACTTTGCGAAGAAACCGAACCAGGGGACCGTTCTCTTCTCCGATGCATACTAGATGGCAGTTATAGTGGTGCATGAGCGTTGTTGTGTTCTTCGAGCTCTTGGATAGCGCTGACCAACTTATCTCGTAGAATTTCGGTAGGGGCCATCGTTTGACTTAATCTGGAGTACGGAAATAATTTCTCTCAGCCAGTACCTAAAGTAAGCCTACAGTGGCCGTCGATTCACTTTAGGCGCTGTTAGCAATTGTAAAGGAAGTTCTGCAGCCCCTCTTATCTCCAGACATACGGTTGTTCTCCAAACTCCGGTAGCTCGTTGTAGGGGAATCATTAGCTTGTAGAAAAGCTCCATGCTTCTAGCGCACTCGCTGAACTCGTACATAGACACAGCCCACTCAAGGCCAATACCACGGCCCATCCAGCCATCGTCAGGTAACCTATAGAAAAATACTTTAGAATGTAGGACGGCACCCTGACTCGCCAGCCTATCCGCTTCCTCATTACCTAAACAGCCTTTGTGTGCAGGTTTGTGCCGCCATTGCACGTCTAAGGACTGCAAGTCATCCCTTAGCCTCTCGAACCCGAGCCTGTTCATATCTGGCCAGTTCCTTACCGCTACCCAATCGTTAGTTTCCCACCTCGGTAGCCAGTGCGTGAACGCATTAATGAGAAACTGGCAATCCGTTTGTATTCTCAGTTTCTTGATGTTCGATTTATTCGGCTGGCTAACGGCGGCCACGGCAGATGCGCATTCCGCTGCGTTATTTGTTCGATATCCTTCAACAATCTTCGAAATATTTTCCGGCTGGTCTTCGTTAAACCCTGCCTTAGAGGATTCCTTGCCGTTCCAGAGACGAGATCTGTCGTTGAAGTCATGCACGTAGCTTTCGGCATCAACCAAGAATCCGCCCTCCAAAACGTGCAAGGTTTCCTTCTGTCATAGATAGGCACCCGGTAAGAAGGCTTGAATAGAATAAGATTAACAATTTCTGATTCTAACGTAAAAGCAGAGGTAATTCTATTATTTTTAATACCTGATCTTGCCTTTAGGCTTCAATGTACAAAAATAGAATAGGTTATCTCAAAAATGTAATTTCCGGCTATTCTTATAGCGTTAATGACATCTCTCTCGTATTCCGTAAAGCAGGATAGATTTAAGGTGTATTTAATTCACACTAATTCCTTCAAGAAATGTGTGCATAAAATTGTTTGAATTATCCATTTTGGAATATAAGTTAGGAGGGGTATATTTAAATGAATTGAAGTTTGCGCTTCGGAGACATCAAGTGATTTGAATTCAAGAAATTTACATTGGATTTTTATGTAATGTATTATCCTCAATTTCAATATAATGAACTGAATTGAGTGTAATACATTTTATCATACCTAAATTCCAAATATAATTTATGTGTTTTTAAAAAATTATTTATCTTAAATAAATTGAAAATTTGAATTCAATGTAGATGAAATAAATTTTAATATGACTTTAATAATTGTGCATGCATAGTAATAGTAAATAATGTACTAATTGTGAATAATATGTATGTGAATCCGAAATTATATTTTTCAAAGTGTATTGACAGGAATAGCAGTTGCTTCTTTCTAATACCGTTTTTGATATAAGAGAACGAAGGGAAAATCAGGTATTCACAGGAATTGCATTTTTCAATCCTATTCTATTCAAGCCTTCTTACCGGGCAGATAAGAAGACACTAAAAAGAAGCCTAAAGGACTAAAAAAAGCCAGGTGTCGAGATAGGAGGGACCAAATGTCATTTTTCATGTACGCGGGACGAGGCCCACGGACCCTTGAGGACATAGCATGAAATGACATGTCATATGACATGGCATGACATGACAAATCACATGACATGAAACATTACAGATGACATGAAACATGACATGAAACATGACATGACATATAACACATGGCATGACATATGATACATGACATCACATGGCACATGACATGAAATGTCATGTCACGTAATTCCATGTGTCATATGAAACATGTCATGTCATATGTCTTGTGTCATGTCATGTCGTGTGATGTGCCATGTCATGTTACATATCAGGTCATGTGTGACGTGACACATGACATGACACGAAATGACGCATGAGATGACACGTGACATGACACATGACATGAAACATGATATGACATATGACACGTGGCATGCCACATGACATGAAACATGACATGACATATGACACATGGCATGAAATGACACATGATATGACATGGCACATACCACGTCATGACATGAAATGTCATGTTATGTAATTTCATATGTCATATTACATGTCATGTCATGTGTTATATGTCATGTCGTGTTATGTGCCATGTCATGTTACATATCATGTCATGTGTGACATGACACGAGACATGACATTACGCAAAATGGCAAGATATGACATGATACATGGCATGACATATGATACATGACATGGCACATAACACGATATGACATGAAATGTCATGTCCTGTCATGTATCATGCCATGTTCAGAGTCATTTGTCATCTCATGTGTCATATTATGTCATAGCATATGTCATTTGTCATGCTATGTGTCATGTCATGTGGCATGTCATTTGTCATATCATATTATGTCATCTCATGTCATGTCATGCGTCATGTCGTGTCACGTCGTATCATGTTATGTGTCATTTTTTATGTCTCGTGTCAAGGCATGCGTCATGTCAAGGCATGCGTCATGTCATGTCATCTCATGTGCCATTTCATGTCATGATATGTCATGTGTCATGTTTCATTTTCTGCCATGTCATGTGACATTTAATTTCATGCTACGTTCTCAAGGGTCGGTGGACCTCCACTCGCGTACATGAAAAGTGACATTTGGACCCTCCTATCTCGACAACTGGCGTTTTTTGGACCCAGTGTCTCAGGACTTTCTTTGATCAGGATATTATAAACTACATTATATCTCAGTTTCAGCCAATTTGACTGGGACCATATTTTCCATAAATGTGTGCGGGGTCCTTTACGACTTTGAAGCATTAATATTATAAAACATTCTAATTTGAACATTGTGTCAGCAGAATCGAAACATAGGGTCAGTCACGTGTATATTAGCTGTATTAGTCAGTATAAGATTTTTCAGCATATAAACTAGTGTTACGAATTATATAAAGTGATTAGAAAAAGGCGCTACGATAAATATACCGAGTTTATTAAGGATTTAATGATTCCTTTCCATTTGTGAAGAGTAAATCAAACGTGTTTTGCAAATTTTCAGTTCAATTCTTTTATTAAACAAGTTAAGGATCACACTATTTACTTGTAAGAAACGCCAGAAGGGGCTTGTAAAAAAATTATAGTTTAGTAAAAAAGTTTCTTGCATCCGTAGCACGGTCAAGTGAGAGCTTTTATATAATGCAGGCATTATTCACGCGTTTCGTCAGCCTCTTTTTAGTTCTGAAAGTAGCCGTCTACCTGGCAGAATAACCGCGATTGCACTATAATAAGTCTAAAATATTTTTAGGAGTGTTGTCTGGTTTTATAGTCTAATAATTGTACTGTGCACATGCGCAATCGCTGTCACTTTGTGTACGGTTAACATCGTCTGCATCTAACCTCAAATTTTAGAAGTGATAAACTTGTAAACCATACCTTTCTTTCATAAAATATCGTATTTACCTAGGAGGCAAACTCACGCTTATGAAAAAAGTCTGGATTTGCCTTCTAGGTACATAATACATTATTGTATTAAGGCGAGACTGCTAGCTTACAGCATCGAATATTGTACTGTCCGAGGATAAGACATACCTGTGCTTAAGATGCATGCGTTCTGGCTAGGATAACAAGACAAAAACCTGTTACTAACGCATGAGATTTGGTTCCATTCTCCTAAATATTTTGCCAATCGATGTTGAAGCAAATTCTTTACTGTCTACTTTCAATTTATTTACGTTGTAGGCTCAACTGGCCGTGACTCGACGTTAGTCGTAACGAGTTTAACACAGGTGATATTAAATCCTGACTGTAGAACTGTACGAGGCTTGCAGGCGTTAATCGAACGAGAATGGCTTCAAGCTGGACATCCTTTTTATACTCGCACTCGTCACGGAGCTTATTTTACTTCTCATGGACAGAACTCGCAACACGCACCAACTTTTCTACTCTTCCTCGATTGCCTTTTTCAACTTCACTACCAATTTCAATTCAGTTTTGAGTATACTACTGATTTACTCATTGAACTTTTTAAGAACGCCTACTACTCTAACTATGGTACATTCCTAGGTATGGCAGCTTTCTATTAATTAATTAGTATTATAAATTATTTTGAAGTGAAATTAATATTAAATCACACCAAACAATGTGTGTGACGGGTTATATATTTTTCATCACGCATGCACGGAATATGCCATATTTCACATCTGTTCTCCGTGCGCATTGTGACACATTGCGCATGCCGTGCGAACAGCGTGCGTTATACAATAATCACACGCTGCTCCGTGTTTTAGAAGAAATATCGCACGTTCCACCGTGTTTTAGTAAGAAAAATCACACGCTTCGCCGTATTTTCACGAAACAAACGCAACTAACCTTCTACTAACTTCAACGTTATCATCTTCAAAATGTCAACAACAGTTTGTTTTGTGTCATGGATGCAAGAAGTAAGTATAAAGTAAGTATAATATGAATATTCCCCTCCAAGGACGAGAACTATTATTTTTTTCAAATTCATAATATTAATATTATCATTAAACTAAACAAATTATGTTTTTATTTCATTGAATTTCTCATGTGACGTATACGTCACACTAGTCCTTGGAGGGTTTATGCCCACACCAGGTTTCAGGTTAGGTGCGTTTGTTTCGAGAAAACACGGCCAATTCTCCATCGGCACCTGAAATTGTCTTTTTGATTGGGGTGTTTTTCCTCTCGGGGGGCTCCGCCCCCCGAACCCCCCGACCCCCGCCCAACCCCGCCGGCGATATTCCGCACTCGCTTCGCTCGTGCGGATAAAATACAAAAAATGCATATTCCTCACATTCGTGATGAAAAATAGTGTGTGCAACTCGTGTGGTATCGCTGCGCTCGTGCGCCAACGGCGCCCGCGTGCGCAATATGTAACTATACCCCACTCATTACACAATGTACTATTTCGGCATAGAAGTAGATCCACATCTGTATAGACAGAATGATGGGGGATTGGAGTCCACTAATGTATGATATTGCAAATCAGAACGGTGAAATACGCAAGCTAAACGTGTGCAGTGCCCATGTTCTCCATCTTCAATTTTCTATAGCACAGTGTGAGTGAGAAACGTACCGGTTTTTAAGTTTTTTGAGAATCAATACAATTTCAGTAATAATCCAGTTGTAATAAGAAATCGAAATATCCAAATAGCAAAACGCTATTTCTCGGCACTGTATATTATTGAAAGGCCTTATTGAATTTGAATTTGATTTTTTTTTAATTGAAAAAATATTTGAACTTCTGAGGGCGCTGGTGTTCTAGAAACAATGTAATATATTGTTAATTAGTTCTGATATATTTAAGAGTTCGAACTTCATCATCCGATACATAACCTTTCAATTTACATGTGCCGAGTGATAGCATTTTCGTTTAAATGCGTCGAGATCAGATATACATATTATTTGATGTGGATACATTTCAGTATAAGGAAGAACAATCATAATTCATATACTCCCAAAGGACATTTTGTGTAAGTTGCCTTTGACCATCATTTGAAAATTCATAGTTCACTTCAAATGTGAATATATGTGCAGAAACTGAATTCGATGCCGCATCTAGGTTGAAATTATTTTGATAAAGGAATACAAAAATATTTAGTTCCGAAGTCAAAGGTTTTTTTAAGCAAAATAGTAATTTTAAAATCTTGAGTTCAAGTCCCTGCCAAATCTAGAAAAGTGTCCCTAAAAATTTAGAAAATCATAGAATCGTCTAGCGGCGTAGCCAGGAATTTTTTCGGGGGGGGGGGGGGGGCCGGAACTTAGGGAAGAATGGCAAAGAAGGGTATACGAAAAAGAAAGAGACTTAATATTGGAGTTAAGAAACATAATTGTTTAAACAATTTGTTATTGATTTCAATAAATATTGTCTTTAAATAATGTTGCAAAGTTGCGGCCTTTTCTGAAATTTCACACCAATCTGAACACCGATAGAGGGTTTAAAGTGACCATTTTTTCAAAAACAGGTCCTTGCGCGCTTGTCTCGACACGGTCTCGTCGTAACGAGGATACCGTAGAGGACCTTGCTCCCGGGATCTTCCTGGGGGTCGTACAACGATGGATGTCAACCTCTTGGGCTTCTCGAACAACTTGGACGTCGGTGCTCGGATGATGAACGTTGTGACGATATGGTAGCTCGTTTTTTCTCACAGCCAAAAACTGCCCTCAGGGCCTGTTGCTTGCGCGGAGACCCGTACGGTTGTAACCGGGGCTTAGGTAGCTGCCGTGCTTCAGGCGTCGTCCCCTTGCGCTGATACCCCTTCGTGGCGCGATTACGATTGTCTTCCCTCCTTCTGAGGGTCGCCTTACCGACAAAAAACAGAATGTCCGCCCCCGGGGTAGGGGGTCACAGAACCTCCCAGGGAAAGGGTTCCTTGGACTTTCCGAGCCGGGTGTGTAGACAGGTGACAAACTAGGGAGAAGAGGCGGTGTCAACCGAATCGGGGAAGTCTGGAGATCCAGATAGTCGTCTTCTTGAGTGGCTTTAATTACTTCCTCATCCTACGCAACTGTAAGTGGCGTGTTAGTTCTCTCTGGCGAGGCCTCAATTACCTCCTCGTTCAGCGTAATTGCAAGTGGCGAGTTAGTTCTCTCTGGTGGGGCCTCAATTACCTTCTTGTCCAGAGTAATTGTAAGTGGCGCGTTCTCTCTGGCGGGGCCTCAGTTACCTCCTCGTCCAGCGTAATTGTTAGGGGCGAGTTAGTTCTCTCTGGCCGAGCTCAGGTTGTGATGAAGGGGTTCGTATCGATGTTGTCAAAGCCTCGACGGCCTGGAGAACCTCCTCAGTCAGGTGAAGCTCCCGTTCTAGGGAGAGGTCTCCAAGGTTAGTCAGTGGGAGAATTCCTGGGCCCTGGGTGCCCTGGTAGAGAGCCCAGAAATTCGACACGTCTTCCGGATTTTCCGCATTTATAGGGGCCGTGGCTAGGTGTGGGCGCGGCTTTAGAGAGGTGTAACTGAGCCTCGGAACTAGGCGTGTATGTGTCGTTGACCACTGTTCCCTCAGAAAGATGAGGGATCCTGAGGGGACTGCCATTGTAACCCGGGCGAGTTGGATCATATTCTTGGACGTGGTCAGTTCTCGGCGAGATTAGGAGGGCTGGTGTCGAGGGGGTGCTTGCTCCTGCAAATTTTTGCGAGGCCAGATAAGCACGTTGTCATTTATCTGGGCGGCTCCGTTTCATTTTTTTGGCTGGTGGAAGAGCACCCTGTAGCTCAGCATAAGCAGGAGAGAACCTCGATCCTCGTGAATGGACCGTACGAAAAGATAGAACCTCGATCCTCGAGAAAGGACCGTAGGAAAAGATAGAACCTCGATCCTCGAGGAAGGACCGTTGGAAAGTCGGAAACCAGATAAGAAAGAGATTAAAGTTCATTATAATGTTACCCTTGCGACTAACTAATTTTTCAGCTCAAGGTGCCGCTCTCCAGCATCCGAGCGGGAAAGAACTGGAAAAACCAAACTCCGTAACTGTCACTTTGATAATGGTTCTTTATCAGATGTTCCAAGCCTAACGATCACTCGAGATTACACTCTTAATTAAAAGTCGAGAAATCATAAAACTTTAGTCCGATAAGGACTAACGTTCCACGGCGCAGAAATCAAAAAAGAACTTATTCCCCCGGTGGAACAAAGTCTTTCGTAACGCGTGCGTCGTGCGCGATATTGCGACGGCTCAACGGGCGGAGTCCGACCAAACTGTTGCGTAGTGTGGTTGGTGAAAGGAGCTCAAATCTTCACCGTTCTGCGGACATTTGGCCCGAATATTACCTCATATTTAAAGTCGGAGACGCCCATTCCGCAGTGGCTGGTTTTAGGACGCACTATACTCCTGCCGAAAAAAGGCAACTTGTCCAACCCAGAGAATTACAGGCCAATAACTTGTTTGAACACACTGTATAAGATCTTTATAGCTTTCCTAAACAACATTATTGTTCGACGAATTGAGCCTGTATGGCCAGAGATGTACGAACAACGTTACTCGAAAAAAGGTGTAGCACGCTGTCGAGAGAATCTGCAAATTGACAGGTGTATCTGTAAAGACTTGAAGGTACATCCACACATAGTGAGATGCATAGAGAGATTGATGCCTTTTTGGAAAACTAGATTTACCATCTTATCTAGTAATTATCGTCTGACAACGAACAACGTCACCTTCCAGAGGGGCGTCTTTCAAGGTGATATCATGAGCACTTTGCTTTTTTGCATCACACTTCTGCCTCTATCTCTCGCACTACGAAATTCTCCTGGATACCTCTGTGGCGACACTAATCAGCGCGAGCATAAGGACACTCATGTATTTTATATGGATGATCTGAAGATCTATGCCTCTGGTAAAAGCAAACTTCAAACTGCTATAAATATCATCAAGAACTACACAGGAGAGATTGGGATGGACCTTGGTTTGGACAAGTGTGCCAGAATTCATCTGAAGAAAGGAAAGATTACTGGCGTTCCCAAGGACCCTGAGCTTGTGGATATAAGTGTTATCAGAAATCTTAATACTGGAGAGACCTATACATACCTGGGCGTGCCTCAAAGCTGCATTCAGGACGTAACATCATTGAAGGAGTCTCTCCGAAGTAGATACAAGCATCTTCTGCGACAGATTTGGTCTTCCAATCTGTCGGCGTTGAACAATGTATCTGCGACTAACATGCTTGCCGTCCCGGTTCTACTCTTTTCGTTCGGGGTGGTTCAATGGACGAAGAACCAGCTTAAGGCCCTTGATGTCACCACACGTAAGATCATGCATATGCATAAAAGCTTGCATATCAATTCGTCAGTTCCGCGATTATACATTTCACGCCAGCAAGGCGGACGCGGACTTCTGAATCTCCAGTGTCTTCATAACCGAATTGTTTTGAGTACAGCTTACATCGTTGCGAATGGCAGAGATCCTCTCCTAAAGATGGTCAGAAACCACGAGATGATTGGCGAAGGGGCGTTCCTTTACAAAGCCGCGGAGCAAGCTGCTGAGACCCTTGGCCTGAATTTTAACATCAGAAGTGAGGAAAGTGCATTACTCCATCTAGATGCTTCACGTCTAAAAGCCGAAGTAAAGAAAGCAGAGGTTGGAAAATTTCACCAAGAGCTACTCGACAAGCAAATGCACGGAAACTTTCACAGAAATGTAGAAAAACAGTCCTTGTCGAAGGAGCAAACTTTTGCTTTCCTCAAATCATCAGGGCTCAATTCAGGTACAGAGGGCTTTATTTTCGCATGCCAGGACGGTGTAATCTCCACCTTAGCATACCGCGCCCGCATTTTATGTCAAGAAGTTCCCAGTGATAGGTGCAGAGCGTGTCATGCACACGCTGAGTACCTAGAACATATACTATCGGGGTGTCCGACCCACGCAGGAACAACGTATATCTATAGACATAATGCGGCCCTAAGAGTACTTTATTACCACCTT
>CAKNXH010039552.1:0-14401 GCA_932178445.1 Andricus quercusramuli | reverse complement strand
TTTAAATTATTCAAATTGAATTTGGAGCTTCTTGCCGCGCTCCCTAGAGTTCGCTGGTGTGCATTTTAATTCGCAAACGAGCCACACCGTCACACTACTGTTTTCGACGTATATTACGTCAAAAACGTATTATACGTAGAAAATACTCGAGTTACGCGTAACTGACCAACCCTGCCTAGGCTCCAGGCTAGTGGTGGGCGCTGCTCGGTATTTCACAGTCATGACCAAATCCGTCATGACGGTAAATGTTGGGGAAACGCGGTCAGACCAAAATATCTCCACCAGGAAAGGTTTTTTTTAGAGAAAAGTGGTTTACTTATTAGGACATACTCTATGCTAAACTTGCACAGAAAGTTTTTCGGTTTTAAATGTTCCAGTTGTCCTCAAAATAATAAAAATGTCAAAAAGATGCACATAGCAGACGATAATTTTGATCGCGCGAGTTTCAAGGAGAATTTAAAATTGACAAATTACATAGAAAATGTGTCACATTTATTAGGAAATATTTTTTTAAATAATAGATAGTAGTATGTTAAGTTATTTCAAATGAAAATTACATTAATTTTATTCCTAAACGCTAAGGTGAGTACTTTGTATCTTTTAGATGTAGGTTATGATCGCAAATAAAAATACTGTTTCTTTCTTTAGCTTGTAATATAATATAGATACAAATTTAATTATTAATTTACATTTAGTATTATTTTGCGTAATTTAATTATATATACATATATTTAAATTATGTACACATACTCATGTATGAATGCATTTAAAAATGTTTTTCAAGTAATTTAAACTAAATAATTAAAACAACATATTTTCAATTTCCATGTCAGGCAAATGAAAAATAAATTTAAATTATGTCTTTATTTTTCTATAAAATTTGTAATATGAAAAGGCATTTTTTTATTTCAAATAAATAAAAATTTAATGTTAATTTAGTGTTAATTTAGTAGTGAGTTTTGTTAATTTTTTTTTAGATTTTTTGCTACAAAAACAACCTTTGCTACCTTCTCTATTGATAATTTATTCCTCTTCTTTGTGTGAACATGAATAAAAGCGCTAATACTTCTTTGTTGTAATAATTGCCTTCTTGGATTTCTTGTCATAAAAATAATAACAAATGATGAATTATGTACAAAATTATTCATTAATCTAAATTCATAATACTAAGATATTAATTTTATTTAATTCAAAGAAAAAAACTGTATTTTCATTTAGGGAATATAACCTATAAGATACACAGTACTTAACTTAATGTTCAATTATCATATGCATTGAAATGTTATTTCAAATAACTTAGCACACTACTAACTATCATTTTAAAAATACTACTTAATAAATGCAACAGATTTTCAATGTAATTTGTCAATTTGTAAATTGTAATTTTCAAATCCCCGTCTGTCGTCTGCTATGCTCAGCTTTTTAGGGTCCTTTCACACGATTACAGATGCTCAAGTTGCGGACTAGCGCAAGTCATGGGGTACGTTCAAGATGACCACCCGTTTAGAGATGGGGAGTGACCGTCAGATGACCGATTTCCGGTAATCTGACTGTCACCTGACCTGACAAGTGGAAAAAGTGGAAATCATGTTATTACGCGAAAAATTGAATTAATATCATAGATATAAACGACAAAAAACGTTTCTATTAGTAAAACGAAATTTGTTTTCTAAAAAAAAATGAAGAAAAAGGAATAAATACGTAAAAAGTGATCGTATCTTGTTGCTGTTAATGAACATAACCTATTAAACATGAACAGTTTTCAAATCTTGAAAACTAAAAAGTACACTTTTTTAAAAAAAGAAGCCAAAACGATGATTTTCTGTGAGTTTTATCATCCAATAAATGGTATAAAATTTAGTTTGGAATAATCTTATCTTAACAAAATTCAAAACTATTTGGGGTTAATTTAAATCGTTCAAAATTGTACAACGTATGCTTTAAAATTAATAGTTCAACCTCTTGTCGTTTTAAATTTAAATTGTTCATAATTGTACAATTTTAAATCAAAATCCTGTATACTTAAATAATTGCAAGGTAGGAAAAGGTTAACATTAGAATAATTTCATGATAACAAAATTCAAAATTATTTTTATTTCATTTAAAAAATTCAAAAATACTTGCTCGACTGTAATTTCATAACACCTCAAATTGCAGTTTAGGATTCTCTTTTCGTTACAATTTAGATAACTTGTTCAAAATCAAACAATATCTGAATGAAAATCTTAAGAATCAAAGCATTGTTAAATTAAAAACGTGTGAAGAATGATTTCAATGAAACTTCAGAAATGAGAGAATTTCTAATTGAAAAGCATCGTTTAAAATTCAGGAATTAATCATTAGCTTAAATTTGAATAGCTGAAGCTTTTACATTTTTAGTTTTCAATTTGTAGTAGTAAAAATGTTTTTGGAGAGCCTCGAAATAACGCATTTTTATATTTTTGGAAAATCCAAATTAAAACGCTTTTAAATTCAAAATCACGACTGAAGTGTTACAAATTTAAATAAAACTTCAAAGTTCGGGATTGCAAGAAGCTATTTTAAACATATAAGCTCAAAATTTTCGGGCCGATACATTTTCAAATTTCTAATCAAGTTAAATTCAGTTGACAAAACATCTAATAGTTGATATTTTTCCCACAAAAAGAACAATATTCAACCAAAAAGGATGACTTATCCATAAAACTTTTAAATTTTTAACAAAATAATTACATTTTTAACAAAAAATATTAATTTTCAACCAATAAGATTAATTGCATACTGAAAAGACAAATTTGTATTAGAATATTAATTTTGAATCGAAGAGCTGAATTTTCAATTAAAGTGGTGAATCTCCAAACAAAAAAATTAATTTTTAACAAAGTAGTTCGAGTTTCAACCACGTATTTAAATTTTCAACCAAAAGAAAGATGAATTCTCAAAAAGAAATTTAACAGTTGATTTTCAATCAAAAACGATCAATTTTCAGACAAAGATGTATAGTTAAATTTTCAGTTAACCAAGTTAATTTTCTACCTAAAGAGGTGAATTTTCAATAAAATTGTTGAATTTTCAAGCAGCAAAGGTTTTTCAGGAAAGAAAGAAAAAAAATGGTTGAAGTTTCTACAAAACAGTTGATTTTTCAACGACAGAATTAAGTGTAATAATGATAAATATTATTATACACTGAGAGGCCAGGTATCTCTATTTTGTTAAGAATAAGCTATACGAATTTGTGCAGCTTCTTGAGAACTTTGAAACTAAAAAAAACTTGAAGAATAAAAGCCTTATACTACAATCAAAACCATAATATGGTTTTGACAGCACCACCAAACAGATGGGTTTATTGAATTATCCTTTCCATCCTTTTATTTCAACCTGTAATTTTTGGCGTTTCCAGTTTTCTTTCCTATCACTAAATCGATCCCTATAATAGATATAAATGTAATCCACAATATAATACAACAATATAAAAATGCCATAACGTCAAATTCAAATTAGCGTTCAGTCATTTGATTAGATTTATTCCTGAAAGAAACAAATCATATTTGCCATACACTTTTGTGACTTAATTGCGAATGATTTTTGTAGGTTATGTTTGACTACAATCACGCAAATCGAAGAAATTGTCCGTCTGAAGAGATTAACAGCCTGTAATTTCATAAAAAATTGTTCCGTATTAGTTTTCATCTTACACCATTCATTAAAGAACATTCCAATAAATATTTATAAGATGATTTCCACTTTTTCCAAAATGTCCGGTCAGACAGTCAGATGACGGGAAATCGGTCAGATGACTGAAGCGGTCGGCGTCATTTGACGTCACTCCCCATCTCTACACCCGTGTGAACCGCTGTGTGAACCAGAAAAGGGGGCGGAGTTTAGGAAAGTGTAGTATATACATACATATAGATACATACGTGCAGGCATACACATTCGTAAAAATCTGTGTTTCGTGACAGGCATGTGTGCGTTTGTTTTCCCCGGCTCACACTGGCTCACACCATTGGTGCCACCATTTGTAAATCATGTATTTCAATGCTTTTCCGCAAGAGGCGCCGCGAGCGATGCAAACTAACTAAATTCTAATCTACGCGTCCGAATTTTCCAAGGACCGCATGGGAGTGGGGTCTTCTTATACTACTTCGTGGCTGAACGGCACAAGGAAAGTTTGGCACCAAGTGTGAATTGTGAAGGCGTGAATTTGAGGTTATGTGATTTTGTTATTAATATTGAAATGGAAGAGCAGAAGAAGAAAGTTGTTATTGCTGCCATCGTATCAAGGCGTCAACAAAAGTTAAAAATGTAAAAAAAACAAAAATGTTAAAAATGTGTTAAAAAAAGTTTAAATGTCAGCAAAAGTTATTTGTAATGTAAAAAGTACTTTTATTTTAAAAAGGATAATAATTCACCCTAACCTAAAATTAGAATTCAACTTATGTCCGACTTACTTTCCTTATTGAGCGTTAAACAATACCCATCCGGAGACAACATATTCCTATCGTGAGGTTCGAGTATCCAACAATGTTTTGACTTTACGAACTTAGACATTACAAAAATTGTCTTTTCACAATAGAGAATCCTTTTATGCGATCCCGCACCCGCTTGATTTATCACTATTTCCGTACTTCCCGCCGAATTCCGCCATTACACGCCTTCACCTACCTAATTTCAGTGGGTGAGAAAGTTACACCACGGGTGACCCCCACTCTTTCCTCTGATAGTTCTTGAACATGGACATAGGAAGGTAGGGGACTGGGCATGTCGTTGCGGGGTTGAGTAATTCAGAGGGGAAGGCGGCCATCTTAGCATGTAACAAATATATATAGATATAGATATATACTGTGTATCTTCAATCGTGCGAAGTACGAAAGTTATTGTATACATATTGCTTTTTTTTACAAGTTTTAATTTATTTTCTCTTGTTGAACTGTAAGAAGTTGACAAGAGGAAAAATAGTGAATTGTGTAGTTCCTGTTTGCAATAATTATACAGGAAGGAGGAGTAAGAAGAAAGCTTTGAAGGTTACGTTTCACATGTAAGTAAAAAATCATTCATTTTTTTAATTAAATAAACCTAAATATATGTTAAATATAAATAAACAGGTAAAAGCAACTTAATAAATTCAATGAAACCGTGCGACATTATCGTATAAAGGCTTTAAGTTATACATAACGTATCAAACTTAGTGAAGCTTGATAGGTTATGATAGGCCATGAACTGAGAAGTTCGTACTTGCTTTCTTTAAGATTTGTTTATTATCTTATGCTATAATTTTTTAAAGGTTTCCGAAAAATCCAGTTAAAAAACAGGAATGGGCGGATAGAATCGGAGTACATGCAGGAGCTTTGACGAGACACTCGAGGATTTGCTCATGCTATTTTCCAGAAGAAATGATTGGTAGAACTTCCGTCAGCTGTGTGAGACTTCGAGATAATGCTGTGTCAGACAACTCTACGGGAAAATTATTCTGTTTAAAGGGCAGTAATTACCAAATTCACTGCAATCAGAATTGTAAATTTGATGTATGACACGTAAGATGTGTATATAATGTATATTAAAAGAATTATATTCCGGAAAAAAGTTATTTTTCTTTATCCTTCAATAGTTGTATACTAATTATTACTTACTAATTTTCGTACTTAATTTTTTATTTTTATAAACACTTTATATTATTTTCTATATATATAATTAATTTATATATATATATATATTTATTACTTTATAAATTTTAGAGTATTTTTAAAAATGCAAAAGAAGTTTCAAGAGCTTTAAAAAGTTGCAAGGGAATTTAAAAGATTATAAACAATTTAAAATATTTCAGGGTATTTTAAAAGATCCTAAGGAATTTGTAATGGCTTTCAATAATTTGAAGAAATTCCACAGGATTTTAGAGATTAAAGGATATTTTTAAAACTTTCAAGGAATTAAAAAGAGGTTTGAAAAGTTTTAAGGAATTTCTAAAGATTTTAAATATCTCACGGTATTTTAAAATATTCCAAGGCATTTTCAAGAGATTAAAACATTTCCAAGAAATTTTCAACGATTTCAAACATTTTAAGGGATTTACGCAATTTTTAATGCGGGCTTAAAGAGTTCACTAGAACTTTGAAAGATATAGATTGTGAAAAGATTTTGTAGTACCTATACCTACTTTATTTTTTATTTTTGTAAACACTTTCTATTATTTTTCATATTTCATTCAAATAAATTATTTATGAATGAATAAGGTACACGTTTCAAGTGCAGACTATTAAAAATAAATACTCTTGACAAAATTTAAAGTTGAAACATTTTAAAGCAAGTTGAAAATGTGACAACTGGAGACTGAAGTTATTATACAATATAAAATTGGAACAGTTACCAAATATACAGTACTTTTCAAACAAGTATTAGAAGATAAAGACATTTTAGTTGAAATGTACAAAATTAAATACTCAATTAAGAAATGGAATATTCCTTATATTTTTGAATTAAAAATTCAAATATATTGTACAAAGTTCATTTTTTTCTCAAAAATTCAATCATTTGGTAGAAAATTGTTTTTTTTTTATTTGAGAATTAGTTTTTTCAAATGAAAAACTGCTTCGTCATGTTTCTGTTTTGAAATTCCCGCCAAAAGTTACATGGTAAGATGGTAGACTCCCCCTTGTAACTTATACTCAACCCCCTCGCCCTAGTTTGGGAGGACGTGCCTTGTCCCCTACCTTCCTATGTCCATGTTCTTGAACGATTCACCCGAGCGAAGCGAGTGTTCCCCCAGCGTCGCTGAACGGCTTTCGGTATACCCGTGTGCACACGTGTGGTCGTCTTGAACGTACCCATGAGTATAGTGAAAATAGAGATTTTTCCGTCAGCGGAAAAATCTCCGAATGGCGGTAATTTGAATGCTCGATTTTTTCTAAATGGAAAATTCAATGTTTTTCAAATTATAGGCAAGTTTATTGAGCTAAAAATAATCATGGACGAATAAGAAAGGTGAATTAAATACAGTTTTCAATGTTTTCACGAAAAGAAACGAGCACATATGCCAAATCAGCTGATTTCTCTCAAAGTTATGTATGCATGAATTTCGGGTGTCTCCTGTTTTGTCTCGCTTCTCAAACAAACTAATATTTTCGTGCACATAAGGTAAGTGTTTTTGACAGATGTTAACATTATAAATTACTATGAACAAGCGTGTTGATTATTATTATACAGAAGCAACTATAGAGGTTATGTTTGGGGTTATGCCGGCTACGCTTACGCAAAGACGTACCGTAAGTCTTATAAAGACTGTTGTTTGCGAAAGCATAATATTTTTATGTTAACAAATACTAATTACACTTACCTTCTGTGCAAAAAAAATATTATTTTGTTGAAAGAGCGATACAAATCAGGGAGCATCCGAAACGTATGCACACAGAACTTGGAGAGAAATCATATGATTTGGCATGGGCTTGTTTCTTTTCATCAAAACACTTAAGAATGTATTTAATTCATCGCCGTTATTTCTCCATAATTATTTTTAGCTCAACACACTTGCCCATAATTCGCAAAACATAAAAGTTTCTATTTAAAAAAAATCGAGCATTCAAATTACCGCCATTCAGAGATTTTTCACAACTCATGACTTGCGCAAGTCCGCAACTTGCGGATCTGCAATCGTCTGAAAGGGCCCTTAGCATTTTTATTATTTTAAGAATAACTGGAACATTTAGACGCAAAAAAATGTGTGTACAAGTTTAGCTTAGGGTATGTGAATAACAACTAAACCACTTTTCTCGATAAAAAAACTTTCCTGATGGAGATATTTGAGTCTGACAGCGTTTTACCAACATTCTTCCGTCATGACCAGTCAGGATTTGGTCATGACTGTGAAATACCAAGCAGTGCCCATCACTACTCTAGACTCGACTTAAGGAGTCCAAAGTCCTGTACATGTCCTGTACATTGACTTCAACAAAAACGAGAATTTTTCTGTCGGATGTACAATCCTGCATCGAAATGCTAGATATCCTAGATATTCTCGAGCGCGTACGCGAAACGATGGCCGCCGTCATCAGTGATGGGTAAGTAAAATACTAGTGGTAATTTACTTGGTTTTCTACGGTTATTTACCTGGTATTTTACGACATCAGTTTTCTACATGAGGATGCAGTCCCATGAAGGTAGATTAGTAGAATAGTAGAACAGTTTTGACCAATTGAGTGCCTGCACAAGCTCTAGCAGTCACCTCATTGGTAAAAACTGTTCCACTATATTCTACTAATCTACTCCATGCAGGGATGTACAGTTACGCGTAACTGGAGGATTTTGAAGTAAAATACCTAAGTGAAGTATTTTACGTAGAAAACAGGTAAAATACCTAGTAAATTACGTGCCAAGATGGCGGACATGTAGAACTGAGCCTTACCTCACTTTTTTGAATTTCTGGTATCGGCATTCGTAAAAGGGCGTAAGAGTTTTTTTTTTCAATGCCTATATTGTTACTTGAAAAATAATAATGTCAACCAGGAATGTGCAGTTACGCGTATCTGGAAGTTTTTTGCGTATAATACCTAAAGGAGGTATTTTGCGTAAAATACTTGGAATATGTAAAATACATGTAGAAAACCTTTGATTGGCTGTCTGATTCAAGGTTTCAATTTCCCGCCTCAGAGGTGGCGCCCCCATATATAGAACAAGGCGTAATTTACATCATGTAGAAAACTGATGATGTAAAATACCAGGTAAATTACCGTAGAAAACCAATTAAATTACCACGAGTATTTTACTTACCCATCACTGACTCCATGGGACTGCGCCCTAATGTAAATTACGTCTTGTTCTATATATGAGGGCGCCACCTCTGAGGCGGGAAATTGAAACCTCGAATCAGACAGCCAATCAGAAGTTTTCTACATGTATTTTACATATTCCAGGTATTTTACGTAAAATACCTCTTTTAGGTATCATACGTAAGAAACTTCCAGTTACGCACAACTGCACATCCCTGGTTGACATTATTATTTTCCAATTAACAATATAGGCATTGAAAAAAAAACTCTTGCGCCCTTACGAATGCCGATATCAGAAATTAAAAAACGTGAGTTTATGCACAGTTCTACACAGGGATATGCAGTTATGCGTAACTGGAGGGTTTTGATGTAAAATACCTAAGTGAAGTATTTTACGTAGAAAACAGGTAAAATACCTAGTAAATTACGTGCCAAGATGGCGGACCTGTAGAACTGTGCATAACCTCACTTTTTTGAATTTCTGGTATTGGCATTCGTAAGGGCGTAAGAGTTTTTTTTCAATCTCTATATTGTTATTTGAAAAATAATATCAGCCCCATGCCACTTCTCTGTGGAGGCCTGTGGAAAATATTGTCATGAGAGTTGACGGTCGCCGTGTGGCGGCGCCAGCTATGCAGTTGGCCTAGAATTCAAATAATGCAAGGCGAACATGTTTAAAAAAATGTTTGTTAAGTAAAAATAATTTTCTGATAGCTCTTGGTAAAAGATAATGGATCTTCAGGATCTTTTTAATATTTTGAGTTAAAAATAATTTTCGAAAATCGTAAAATTCACTGCTTTTAGACGCAAATCCCAATTCATTCCTAGTAAATACAACCAATTATTTTTATGCGCAATTAAAACAGACGTATAATTATTTGTGTAATTTTTAAATATCCGAAAAGACAATAGTCTAAACTGTATAATATTTCTTATTATAATATATAATATAATAATTACTTTGTTTATTCATTAATTTAAATTCATTTCGGGTTTTCAAATATTTTATTAAACAAATTACGTGTTTTAATGAACTTCTTATAAAGGGTTAGGGAAAATTAATAAAATAAGGTCTAAGTTATAGACCGAAACATTTTTTTCATACATATAAAAGTTTTTAGTGAAAGTTAAGTATTAAACATACATATGCTTTCACCGCAACAACAAATTTATAATAATTTTTTAACAGAAAATAATCAATTTCATATATAAACTTCTCATGCCTGTTATTATTTGTCATATGTTATTTCAAGTTCAAAAAATGAAACTTGTTGAAAATGATTTACAAAATCGACGAGAATATGCTAATGTTAATTGTAACTAATTTTGGAAAAGAACTCGAGGTGAAATTTGGAAAAAATGTTTCGGGTTTTCTTTATTCGACAGTAACTATTTAGAGTTTAATGTTTTTATTTTTCTCTTTAGGTAAAAGTTGGAATTCTTATTTAATTCTGATGCTGCAGCGCTTATTTTGTTCCTTAAAAGATTGTCTGCAAATCTCATTGGTACATTTTTATTAAAAATTTTAGATATGGAAACCTATTCTTTACAAAACTAACGATTTTATCATTCCTAACTAAAAGTTTTTCAATAAAAACGTACACCTGCAAAGTCAAAAATATTCACTTAAAATCTTCCAGATTCATTTTTGACAATTTCAGAAATCTTTTTAAACCTGTTTAATTATTCTCTTAGAATTAATTTTTCAAAATAAAAGGCTATTTTCAATTTTCCTAGAAATCTTAAGAAAATGTTTCTTATTCTTTTAAAGCCTTTCACAATTCATAAAAATCTTCTAAATTTTTCGTTCGAAACGTGCACAGATCGGTATTTTGTTTTAAATTAGGCCGTGGGCTATTTGTACCGAAATTTCAGTACGAATAGCCAAATTTTGTCGGTGTACGCAGACACTTTGTATAAATTATTTAAAATCATTTCAAATTTTAAATTGAAACAAAATTCAACTCACTTGAATTTTTTCTGAGAATAATAATAGGTGTTCAATTTTTATTATACATCAAAATTCAATAATTTTACTTAAAAATTAAAATTTTTGAAATAGAACAATTAAAATTGTAATGTTCAAAGTTTAGTTTTTTGTTTAAATTTGAATATTTGATTTACAATTACTGATTTTAAGTGAACAGTAAAAAATGTCTAAATATTGAGCTATTGTTGTTTTTCATAATTGAAAAAATTCAAATTTTAAAGTTTCAGCTTTTAGACTAAAACAATAATGTTAAATTTAATAAAAGTCTTTAAGTATTAATATATTGTTTTGAAGTTATTTTACAATTTTAAAAATTTTCAATCATGCGTTTACATTTGTTTAACTACTAAAACTTTCCAATTTAAACAGTTTCATCTTTAACGTTAAAATCTTAAAATTATTAAGTTTTGAACGGATTTCGCATCATCTTGTAAAATTAATTATTATTCACTTTTTAATCTTTAATGCACAGTGGAATTTTAAAAATCATTATAATTTATATCCACAGTTGATCAATTGAAAAGATTTTTTATCCAAATTTTTTGATCCCAAATGCTTCTAATTTAAAAATTTGTAAGTCTTTAAAACTACATTTTTTAATTCTTTTAATGGAAAATGTACGCTTAACAATTAAACACTAAAATAGAAAATTTTCAAGTGAAAGATTTTTGAATTACGCATTGTAAACTGAATGATATAATTGAAACAGATAAAAATTCAACTGATTATTTTAAAAACTGTTAAAATCAAACTGAGACCGATTTTTTGTCTAAATATTTGTAAAATTCCCGATAAAAAATAAATTCACTGTCATTTCCCGGTTTTATAAAATTGCCGGTCTTTTCCCGGTTTCCCGGTCCAGCGGTCACCCTGAAAATATATTAAGATATCATTTTTTTATAATCTAAAGTTCAAAATTTCAACACCGTGGATATTTTGGAACATCTGTAAATATATGCAGATTTTTACATCTAAAAGCAGTTTTCCTCAGTTTTCTTTCGCTTAGAGGATGGCAAATGTCGCAAAGATAATGAAAAACACTCAAAGATTATTCAATACTGTCAGTAAATTACTTTTAATGTGTTATTAAATTCAATGTTATTATTTTGCAATGCATGTGCAACGATCATAGGCTAACTGCATAGCTGGCGCCACCACACGGCCACCGTCAACACATAGTACATTTTCAACTCAGAGTTCCAGGGGGCTGAATAATATTGTCAAGCAGGGATGTGTAGTTACGCGTAACTGGAAGTTTTTTACGTATAATGCCAGTGATGCTAATAGACCGCGACTTTTTCAACTGCGCAAGCGTCGCGTTGGAAGGGGAAAGCCACGTCATTGGCCGTAAAACGCGCGCTTATTTTAAATGCTTCAAATTAATTTTCTTATTCAAATCGAGAAACTATAATAATTCATGTTCATATGGTTCATATATGTTACTGCAATAACTATAAGATTCATGGTAACACAGTATTTTATTATTATTACGATGGAAAATGTAATTTACTTAATGTCCGATTAAAATATCAAAGTTTGTGTAAAAATCGTAAATGAACTGCCCTGAAGTTCAAATTTTTAAAATTTGAAAAAATCAATCTTGGTTGAAACTTTGGTTATTCTAGTTAGAGATTCATCATTTTAGTTGAAAATTAATCTTTGTGGTTTGAAATTCAACCATTGCAGTTGAAGATTAATAATTTGTATTAAAAATGCATCGCATTGTTTGAATATGTGAAGATTTTTTTTAATTCATTTTTTTTGTGTGAAAAATTCGCTTTAAACTTAAAATTCATTTATTCCAATTCAATATTCCATTATTTTATTTGAAAATGTATATCTTTCGTTGAATACTAATTTTTTGTACTGAAAATTTAACCATTCAATTTTTGATTGAAAAACGATTTTTTGAATTGAAAATTCATCTATTATGGAAGAAATTTTTACTTGAAAAGTTAGGAATCTGAGGCAATTTAAATTTAATTTAATATAGTACTCTTTACATATTTCGAGTCAAATGTTTTAAAAAAATGCATAATATTTAAATGGATCCGTAGCCTGTACAATTATACTTGGAAATAACCTGTTATCGAATCTTTTATTTGATAGAGTATTCATAGAGAGAAAAACATTATTAGAAACAATGTGATAAAAAACATTTTGAAGGTCTCATATGAAACTTTTAAGTTAATAGAATCTTGTAAATATTTGCATTATAGGTTATAGTAGTATAAGAACTTAGTCAAAATAATATATTTTTCCTTTTAATTTTGAAAATTTTGAACTTTGGGGCGGTTACTTTACTATATTTTCAGACAAACTTTATATTACAATGGGATTTTTTACTGGGGTATTAAGTACATTACATTTTTCATAGTAATAATAATAAAATACTGTATTATCATGGGTCTTATAGTTATTGCAGTAATATATATGAACCATATTAACATAAATTATTATAATATCTCGACTTAAAAATAAAAGTAGCATTATTCCTTATTTTTAGTCCGTCACCATATTTGTGTAAATTTATAGCATTTAAAAGAAGCGCGCGTATTACAGCTAATAACGTGGCTTTCCCCTTCCAACGCAACGCTTGCGCAGTTGGAAAAGTCGCGGTCTATTAGCATCACTGCGTATAATGCCTAAAGAGGGTATTTTACATAAAATACCTGGAATATGTAAAATACATGTAGAAAACCTCTGATTGGCTGTCTGATTCGAGGTTTCAATTTCCCGCCTCAGAGGTGGCGCCCTCATATATAGTACAAGACGTAATTTACATCATGTAGAAAACAGATGACGTAAAATACCAGTTAAATTACCACGAGTATTTTACTTACCCATCACTGGTTCTACAGCAGCCCTATCCGACCGCGTGCAAAAGCACTGGCTAAGGTTTGATGCCAGCGGTGAACTAATACGCTGGCGGCGCTGCTGCGTTTCTTGCTGGCAGATACATTAGGCTATATGACAAATACAAATAAAAAATGAAGAATTGATGAAATAAATAAGTTTAAGTGATTTACAGTGCGCGTAAAAAAAATTAATTATTGTAAATAAGGCTTTTTTGCATTAATATGGCCGAATATAGAGGTGATAGGTGCGTCGTTCCAAAATACAATTCGGGCTACGAATCCTCTTTGGAGAAAGTTCACCTTTTTTCTGTTCCCAAAGAGAGATTAGAAAATTATATCTAAGATATGTGTCACATTATCTGGAGCATGGTTCAATGGTATATAATATAATATTTTTCGAAAACAAATTTTCAAACCGCCTAAAATATCTGTATATATATTTTTTAATTAGCGCTAATTCGAAAGAGTATGAAAATATACAACTGAGAGCTCAAGTTCATTAATATCATTATTAATTATATTATGATCACATCAATTGGCGATTACGACAATTCGCTCTGAGTTCGAAGGGGAGCTCAAAGTCTTTTTCGGATATAATCTGACAGCCATGCAGTCTCATAAATTCCATTGGTTGAGCTCCCCTTCGAGCCCAGAGCGAATTGTCGTAAACGCCAAATATTAATAAGCTGAGATTAGTTCACGGCTGGCATCAAACCAGAGGCTCCAGAAGGTGGGATTTTTCGGCCCCCACCACGTTCCCATCTGGGAAAAATTCATGCAAACGTAGCGTGTCGGTGAGAAGGCTCTGTTAAGCG
>CAKNXH010039534.1:0-15427 GCA_932178445.1 Andricus quercusramuli | reverse complement strand
GAGTCGAGAGCACTACTCAAACGAATTTGTGATTCGGATATTCTTTTTATAAGAATAAATAGCTTTATTTCAAGACTAAGTTGGTCTTATTATCTTATTTTACTACATTTTAAACAAAAAAGTGACTTTTCTACGATAAGAGATGACTTCTCAAGAAAATACTTAAATTTTCTACAAAATAATTAAATTCTCTACAAAGCAATTGAATTTTCGAAGAAATAGTTCAATTTTCAACCTTAAAAGAAAATTCGTAACAAAAAAGTTCAATAGTTGATAGTTCAACCTAGAAGGATGAAATTTAATTGAAAAAAAATTAATTTCAAAATCAAAAAGACGAATTTTCAACAATTAAAAAGATTTCTCAGTGATGAAAGAAAAAAAGGTTCACCTGAATTGTTGATCCTGAAAGCCAAAAGACAAATTTTCTGTAGAAACATTGAATTTTCAACCAGTGAAATAGGAATTTTCAGCAAAAAAATTAATTTTCAACAAAATAGTTAAATTTAAGATCCGGCAAGGAATACAGATATTATACAGATGACACATAACCTCCATCTGTCATCAAGATCTCCACTGAATTTTCTATTGTCCGAAATATTTTTGCAAATATCAATTTTTCAACTAGTTGCAAATAATCTAGAATTGTTTGAAATTAATCTAGAATCGTTTGGAATTCATAATAAATTCTTCAGAATTCAATTTAGTACACGATAAAATATACCGGAAAAGAACATTCAAATCCGGCCAAATATGCCGGATATGTCAATAGAGAGAAAATCTACAGTTTATTATTATTAAAGTAGGGTTATTGTTACATTGTTAGATTAGGATTATTATCCTACTGGAAAATAACTGTCCAGAAACTTTTGCACAACATCATATATAAGAGAATATAAAATTTTATACTCCCACATGTGCGTGAGTTATTATTTGCTTTATGTAAGATTTCAATTTCAGTCAACGTTTACCGAAGATGTTTACACATAAATCTGTCTTGGGTCATAGTTTAGGACGCACGTGATTTTTTTTTGTAGAGCGTCGAATTCCCTACAATAATATATATATACATATATATGTATGGATTCAAATTCGGTCGATTCTGTATAAGAGTCAGGTTTCAGTTGTGTTATTCCGTACATGGAATCACAAGTCTGTTTTTATCGATTTTTACATTTTGACTTTTGGAGATGAAATAATAAGCAGGCCATTCTGATGCACTAATGAAATCTTGTGGAATTTGTTGGATCATTTAGTAATATATAGAATTTGTTAATATTTTATTACGTGCTGCAAAACGGTATGCTTGTTTATTTAATTTAAAAAATATACTGTCAATATAGCTTCATCTATAAGATAAAATTATCACCAACTTAAAGTTCATTCATTTAAAAATTATTTATTATACGATTAGTTTCACTACATAAGTATATAAAAATTAAATTTTTATTTTTATATTACAATAATTGAAATACCACCTTTTTATAATTATAATAATAATAATTTTAATTTTAATTTCAATTTAATAATAATTTGGCGTTGGGATGTGGCGACCCCATCGCCCGAGAGCTCCGGCTCTTGCAGTCAGCCGCGTTGCTTTGGGCTAACTCCCCAATGCAACGAATTATGCGGTTACGACACAAGTATCGCGCAGTGCCACCCACAATAGGCCTCTCTCGTATGGAGGCCATGGTTCAGTTGGGAGTAGCAATAGGAACGAACCAAGGCGACGACCAGGCAATGACCCCGGACAAACGCGAGAACATCGATTTAAATCGTCAGACCAACCCAGGAGGGACTTTCTTACCTGTTGGCAAAGAAGCTCACCGGCGCGGAGAGGATTCATGAAGAGGTTACATGACCGTTGGGTCAATATGCACCCGGAATATGCTCATAAAACGCCTCAGTATTTAAGAGATCAGGTATCGCTCTTGCGAAAAAACGGATATGAAGCTCTTTATCAACAAAAAGAGGAGCAACATCCTCCAGCGAACATTCCACCCGTTCCAGCAAGACCACCTTTTCAGATAGCCGATAATGCCAACATGAGAAGTAGGAGATCTATCCACCAAAAAGTCTTCCTCAGGATGGACAAATTAGCTGAAGCTAATACTGCTCTCCGCGATTTGCTCCCCGAAGATGTTAAGCTCTGGAATCTAAACTGTGTAGTTTACGAGAAGGCGGTCTCCCTGCTTAGCGACGATAGAAGTAACGATACTTCGGTACGTCTGAGTAAGACACGCGAGCGTATTGCACAGCTTCAGTGAAAAATTGAAACGGCGAGACGGCATGCATCAAATGTTCAGTGCGTGATTAGCTACATAACATCAAATAAAAGGTTCACTCCAAAACTTAGGGCACTTGCTCGAAACTTGAGGAAAGCTAATCACACGCTGAACATGTGTAAACTGTCGAACATCAAGCAGCACTGGACGCAAAAAGTAAGATCTCTTTCAACAGCGAAATAGCGCCTTGAACGGCGAGTTAAGTGGATTCAGGAAAATTCCACCTTTTCTACTAATCCTTCCCGTCTGTTCAATAAAGCGTCATGTGTAGTTGAAAATCCGCCTAGTCGAGAAGAGATTTAAATCTTCTGGGAGCAAGTATATGGAGATACTTATCAGCTAAATGAAGACGCTTCTGATATATCACTCTTTCGTAACTTTCGCCAAAGGCAAAGGTTACAAGGTCCAGAGAAAGAGTGTCCACTAATTACTGCTGAAGAAGTGAAGAAAGTTATCGCTAGAACTAAGAACTTTTCAGCACCAGGGCCAGATAAAATCAACAACTTTTGGTGGAAGAAGTTTACTTCTACGCACCAACATCTAGCTCGTATATTTACTACTTTCTTAAACGGAGAACAACCCGTCCCGCAGTGGCTAGTGGAAGGACGCACGGTTTTGATCCCTAAGACCGGAGATTTGTCAAGTCCAAAGAACTACAGGCCCATAGCTTGTTTGAACACCAGCTACAAGCTTTTCACTGGCATCCTCAAAGAGAGGATATTGACATCTATCGAGCCGGTATGGAGTATAATAGTCGAACAACGTGGATGCAAGAGAGGGCTGGCAGGTTGCAGGGAGAACCTGTTAATAGACAGGTGTATTACCCAGGACTCGATCAGGTATCGACGCAATCTGTCCATGGCTTGGATTGATTACCGTAAGGCATTCGATAACACGAACCATGAGCTACTTATTAAGCTCCTTGAGTGCATGGAGGTGCATCCAAAAATAGTGAGATGCATAAAAGAGCTTATGCTCTTGTAGCGGACAAGATTTGTCATAACATCTGTTAGCGTTTTGCAAAGTTCGTTGTAATGTATTGTATCGCGAAGTATTGAAATGGCGCGGAGAAGGGGAAAAGGAAGCGACGCATGCGGAGAGATACAGGAGCAGAGTCAGTCGTTTGCGAACTTTCGAATCGGATAACGAAAAGAGTGTTGAGCGTGCAAATTGCGAATACCGAGAAACCGGCGGAAACTAACTGTGCGAGCGCGATTATAATAAGTGCGATATTTGAGCGCGATATCCATTAAGAGTCTTTCTTTATTCACTGTATTTTAATTTCTATGAGTTTATTAAATAAACTCCATCTATACCAAAAGTGCGACTCCAATTACTAACCGGACCTTTCCATCAGTGTTTGCTATAAAGTCTGAGTGCTATTACATCTGACAAAAGACAAGTGACTATCAGCTATATCACATGTAAGAGATGAGTCGTTCAAGGAGACTCTCGAAGTCCGATACTTTTCTGCACCTCTCACTTGCCTCTATCTATTGTACTCCGAAGCAAGAGCTCTGGATACCTATGTGGCCCGCCGAACAGAAGAGAATATAAGGCCAACCACCTTTTATACATGGACGACCTTAAACTCTTTGCTTCCTCAAAAAAGGACCTTAACATCCTTGTAGATGCGGTAAATAGGTATTCTAAAGCGATTGGCATGAGCTTCGGACTGGACAAGTGTGCCTGCGTCCACCTACACCAAGGAAGACTAGAAACTACATCAGCAAGTGACGATCAGGATTTTCAACTCATAGGCGGAAATACCATTCAACATCTTGGTATTGGAGAAACATATACATATCTTGGAATACCGCAAGCGGAAACCCAAAATGTGCATAACTTGAAAACGGTCCTTGGGAAAAGGTATCGCCAAATTCTCAGATAAATTTGGGCTTCCGAATTATCTGGAAAGAATAAGATCCAGGCGACCAATATGCTGGCCGTTCCTATACTGCTCTACATGTTTGGTGCAGTAAAATGGGACGTCGATGAGTTAAAACGAGTTTAAAAATGATTTTAAAAAGTGGTGAGAAAGCTGACATTTTAAATTATCGACCAATTGCAGTTATCTCTAACTTCGCGAAGATCTTCGAGAAATCTGTACTGCCACAAATTACTTACGCTCTTACTTCTTCACTCTCTAGCTTGCAGCACGGATTTACAGCAAAAAGATCTACCGTCACTAATTTGATGTGTCTAACATAATTTGTAAGCGAAGCTTTAAAATGTGGGCATCAGGTAGATGTCATCTACACGGATTTCTCGAAGGCCTTTGATAAAGTGGACCTTACTATACTAGTACAGAAACTAGATGGTTTATGCCTGGCTCCGAGTCTTTGCAGGCTTCTGCGTTCTTATCTCCAAAATCGAGATCATTATGTGCAATATGAAGGCCACACATCAGATGCTTTTCATCCAACCTCCGGAGACCCACAGGGGTCGGTTCTAGGTCCTCCTCTCTTCATCATATACGTGAACGACGTTTCTGATTCAATACAATCCTATATTTTAATTTTTGCAGATGACATAACAATTTTCAGAATTATCATTGTCGAAGGGGACTGTAAACTGCTGCAGGATGATATATAAAAAAATTGATTAGCATTTCGAACTCGAAAGTTCATTGCCTCACTACCCGATTCGGGTAGTGTTTCTAGGTGGATAAATACTACCAGTGTGGGTCCACCACACCCACGACGGGTCAACAACACGCAGTATTCCCGAACGGTCACCCATCCAAGTACTAACCGCGCCCAAAACTGCTTAACTTCAGTGATCTAACGGGAACTGGTGTTTTCAGCGTGGTATCGCCGTTGACAGGATGATATAGACAGATTAAATTTATGGTGCATCAAAAATAAACTTTCGCTAAATGCTTCCAAATGCAGTGTTATATCCTTTTCGAGAAGCTCTATTATTGTCAGCTTTGACTATCACATTGAAGGAACGTATTTGAAGAAGGTGACTTCGGTCCATGACCTGGGAATAATATTGGAGAGTAATTTATCACTTAAAATTCATATAAGTAATGTCGTGGCATCTGCAAATCGGGCACTAAGTTGGGTTATAAGAACGTAGAGGCAGTTTAGAGATTCGGAAACAATCACTTTGTTGTATAATAGTTCTGTTAGATCTAAGCTGGAATATGCGTCAATTATATGGACTCCGAAATATAAAAAAGATTTGATGTTACTTGAGAAGATTCAGAAACGCTTTCTAAAATATCTTGTATTTCGAGAAGAGGGGACGTACCCGCCAAGAGGCTCTGATTACATGCAACTGTGCACCAGGTTTCAAATGTTAACATTAACAGAACGTCGAATAGTGGCAGGGGCAAATTTTCTCTATAACTTACTAAACTCTGTAATAAACTGTAGTGACATTTTGCGGTGTATTAACCTAAAAGTAACACGAATCACTGATAGGCACTATAAGCCATTCTATTTACCGCTTTCGAACTCTGTATGCGGAATACAATCGCCCGTTGAATCTATCTGCCAAAAATATTAACCTACTATACTTAAGCGATGACCAAAAAATGGATGGTTTTTCAATGTCACGCTCAGACTTCATTATAGCTACTAACGAATTTATAATTAGATCTCGGCAACTTGGAAATGCATAATATACGGATTACTGATACCTAAGATTAAGACATCTGTTAAATTACATATTATTAGGTAAAACTGTATATTGTATAGAGCCCGAAATTGGCCTATGGCTGTGGGCTAGGATTTCACCAAATGAAAAAATGAAAAAAAAAAAAAAAAACAACTTGATCGAAGCACACGCAAGATGATGACAATACAACGAAGTCTTCATCCTAGATCTTCCGTACCTCGAATATATCTCCCTCGCGATAAAGGGGGTAGAGGATTGCTAAGCTTAGAGTGTATTCATCAAAGAACGGTTCTGCCTACATCCTGCTCAGTTCTAAAAAGCACGGATTCCCTTATGCGACTCGTACATCAACATGAAGTCGCCAATGCTGCGGTGTTTCTATACCATGCAGCAGATAGGGCCACAGAGGAGCTTGACCTCGCATTTAATTCCAGCGACATTACACATGGCCTAGCATCACTAACATCTCTGGTGCTCAAAAGTCGGATACAGGAAGCAGAACATACGCTCCTACTAAGAGAACATGCTGGCAAACCCCTTCATGGTAAGTTCTACGGCATCATACGTAGAGATGAGGTCTCGATGGGTCATAGACACCATGAATGTACCTGTACGCTATACCAACTGCCGAGCGTGTAAGCAAGAGCCAGAAACACTTGGACATGTTCTCAGTGGATGCTCTAAATATGCACGCTATGCTTACATAAAGAGACACAATGCAGGTCTAAAAGTGTTATATTACCATCTTAGGCATTTCTATGGTGTTGATCTATTGCCCGTCTTGCCATACGCCCAGGGGGAACTCGAGTCAGTTGTGGAGAATGATCAGTGTAAGATCTACTGGAATTTCTCATTCTCCACCACTCAACGTATCAGTGCTACGAAGCCTGACATTGTCCTCCAAGATCTGAAGAACAAGATCATTTACGTGATTGAATTCTCGGCACCAGCCGATGGTAATATCACGGCAAAGGAGGGAGAAAAACGGGCGAAATATCAAGCACTTCTTTTCGAGCTGAGTAGGCTGTACCAAGGCTACAAAGTCCATCTTATAATTCTCATAATCGTCTGTCTTGGAGGTATGAAAGCTTCATTTATCAGCCAAATCAACAAGATTCCGGCTTGCCAGCGTCAGGCTCATTTCATCGCGAACCGGATGCAAAAGGCTGTTCTCCTGGGATCACTCCATCTGGTCCGTCAACACTGTTCCTCTTAAATTCTACAAAGATTGGTAGCTCTAAAAAAGTATCCAGAGGTGAAACCTTCATCTCCAACTCTCTTGTCTGCCGCGTAAGGTCATCCGCGGCTAGAGACCTGACTCCAAGGAACAGTGTTGCCCGATGTTCTCACGCGTAAATTTCCCGCTCTTGCTTACCTTCTAGGACAGAAGGAGCAGAAGTGGATGACGTACACGTTGGGATTGGTTTCTTTAAGGAATCATGATCGAAGCTTCCGGAGCCTACAACTTCTCTAATAATAATTATAATAAATAATTTTTATAAATTTTTAACAGATAAGAATTGTATACAGTTCTTATTTGTAAAAAAATGTCTCCAAACTTAATAATCATTTATCTTCTCAAGTTCTATTAAAATTATTTAATAGAATTATTATCTCATGACTTTGAGAAATTGTAGTTTTGATTTAATATTAATTTTTTTTCTAAATTCTGCTCTCATAAAACACGTGCACTGTGACAGCACATATTGTAGCACGCTGGGCTGCATATTGTGCACACCGAGTGTGCTCACCTGGAGTGAACATTGATCATCCTCAGCTCGTGCTGTTACGTGCTGTACGCATTGTTATCTGGGTAGTTGTTGTGCCAGCACTAGATTGGTACTGTGCCAGTATTATTCCAGTACCCTGATGACTTAACACCAGCATATATCCGAGATTATGCCATGCATATATTGTTACTGTGCTAGTATTAAAGCAGTACTGGTCCTGTACTGACTGCCAGTGCTGTGCCAGGTCATCTTTTGGAAGTTTGCCAGTATCAAGCCAGAGTTAAAGCCTACTTTGTACCATTTACTACTTTTGTGAAAATATTTAAACTGTAAAAAAATGGCATATCAGTTACAGTATATGACTTTATCATTGTATAGAGTATTATGCTATCTGCCTAATTCTGATTATAAATATTGAAGATATTACGCCATATAGCCAATATCTCTCTCTTAAAATAATATCGATAACTTTCTAAGAGCAACCAAAAATATAGAAAAAGCATATTGAGTACGGCCGCGGAAACGGCCTTGCGCCATCTGTTGCCTGAAAGCGGCAATATTTTAGTGATGAATTCCAATTGTTTACATGCGATTGAAAATAAATAAATTTTTACTGAAAATAAGAGTTTAAGTATCACATAAAGTATGTCAGTACTCTTGTTTTTCGAAAAAGGTATCAGGACAAATTATTGTGTTAATTGGATAAGTAATATTATATATATTTACATATTTATACGAGCTATTATTTTTGTAAAAGTAATGCTAGTTGTCAGATTTTGAGGTTAGAAAGTTCAATTATCCCAGAATATTTATGGAGTATATTTTATTTTAATTCAAATTACATCGAGTATTTTATTAGTTCTCTTGAATTTTAAGTGAAATTTTTTTTCAAAATTCGCTATGTTATGTGAAACAACTTTTTTGTTAGGTTTGTTGATTATGGCAGAAGCGACAAAACGCAGTAAAAAAGCTAGGAAGGTCAATTCGAATGATTGTGTGGTAAACTGCTTTAACAGTTTTAAAAATACTGCTCCTGATGTGCATTTTTATGCTTTTCCAACGTATCACAGAAGAAAATTATTTCGGTTGGTCTAGTGGAATATTTATTAACATTGGTTCATTAATTTTCAATTATTTAAACGAATAGAATTTGTTTAAATAATATTTTTTTCGAAATTTTTTAAAATAAAAAATTATTACCATTTCTTTGCTGGAATATTTATCAACATTCTTAATCAATTTTTAATTATGTAAACAAATTCCATTTGTTCAAAACCAATTCAGAAATATAACAAAATTATTGTTTCCAACAATCAGAAGTTTTAATGTAAATATCAGAAAAGAAAAACCAACAAATTTGCTGGAAAAAATATTGTTGGAACAAATTAAAGGTTGTTGAAAATAAGTAATAATTTTAAACCTCAAAATTTTGAAAAAAAAATTATTTATGCAAATGGAACGTGTTTAAACAATTAAAAATTAAGTAACCAGTCTTGATCAATATTCCACTAAGAAGTAATCGTAATTATTATTTTGAAAAATAAAAATAAAATTATTTAAACAAATTTCATTTGTTCAAATAATTGAAAATTACAAAACCAATGTTAATAAACATTCAGTTAGACCAATAGTAATAATTTTTAGAAAAAAACGGAATGTCGAAAAAAATGATATAAAACAAAATAAATTTGTTCAAATAATCGAAAATTTATTAACCAATGTTGATAGGTATTCCTCCAGACTAATAGAAATAATTTTAAATAGAAAAAAACGAGAATAAAGTGCTCAAAAGGTCGATTTCATAAAAAATTGACATTTTTGGTTTCAAGGTTAGTTTTCAGGCTCCCGTGGATAATTTTCAACAAGCCCCTGTACTTTCCCGTAACATTATCCCAAAACCCGAAAAATTATTCCAAAAACTCAAAAAGGTGATTTTTCCCATTCATTTTAAATGGGAAACTTCAAAGGTTTCATTTCTAATTTTAATTTCTAATTCATTAATATTTTTAACATAAAGAAACTAGCTGTGAATTTGATCTCGAGTGTTTCCACTTTGTTTGTATTTATAATTATATGGTGCTCATTTAACGAGCACTTTGCTTCCCGTTAGCAAATGTATTTGCTTCCTCATAGAGGAAGCATTAGTTATTTTTTTCAATAATAGACAAAATAAAGTCTTCATTTTGCTCAATTTAAAAATAGAAATTTACCAAAAATGAAAAATTACAAAATAATACAAAAAATGTTTTAAATACAAAGACAAATCAGACAAATTAAATCTTGCGTTCGAAATAATAATTTTTTGAGCTGGAAAAGGGAAAGGAAAAGTTCTGACGCACCCTATCCCTTTCCCAGCTTTATGATTTCTTCACAAAAATTGTCATAATATTACTCTATTTGAAAATTTATGATCAAAAAGTCTTTTCTATTCATGCATCAACTTTAAATTATGGCGATGAAAAAAGTTTTTCTGTTTGAAACTGATGATTCAGATATTATAAATGAGCAGAACTTCCCTAATCTTCAATAATAGTATATTGTGCTACAAGTTGAAAAAGCGAGAGATTTAGAACGAGTGTGAAGTTAGCTACCCGAGCGGAGCGAGGGTGGCTATCACACGAGTTTTAAATCGTCGCTTTTTCAATGTGTGGGACACGATACTTTTTCTATAATTTGTTTAAAAAGTGCTAGTTTTTGTTTACCTGTTTTTTGTGTAAAAAGAAGGCGATTTTTTGTCGATTGACGCAACAATAACACCGTATTTTCGGAGAAACTGACGGCGTTTTTAGGTTAGGGACGGAGTCGGAAAATAGAATTAAGTTGGCTGTGCACGATGCACAAGCACGCCCGAGGCATCACGAACACACCCGGAGTAACACGAAGTAGTTTGCACTTTATTTACTTTTTCCACTGTGCCTCACTTTTGTCACTACGTCCATTTACTTTTTCCACTGTGTCCGTCCACTTTTTTCACTGTTGCCCAGAAAGGTCGGCACTACGCATGCGCCACGTCATCGACCAATAATCGGTCACTTTTTACACCAAAAACAGGTGGAAAAACTGGCACTTTTTCGCAAATTATAGAAAAAGTGTATTATTATTAGTATAGATAAATCGATTTGCCTCGAATCAAGAGATTTTTTCCGTTCTTGCATCAATTTTGAATTATGTTACTGAAAAAAGTTTTACTATGGAAAACCGTGTTTTCAAATATCATGCAATTTCACAATTTCCATACTCTTCAATTAAATGTATTAATATTATAGGTCAATCGATTCGTCTCGAATCAACACATCTTTTCTGTTCTTGCATCAACTTTGAATTATGTTAATGAAAAAAGTTTTACTATGAAAAAAACGATTTTCAAAATATATAAATAACCATAACTTCCCTACTTTTGGATAAAATGCGTTATTCTTGTAGGTCAATCGATTCGTTTCGAACCAAGGAATCTTTTATATTGTTGCATCAACTGTGAATTATGCTAATGAAAAAAGTTTTACTATAAAAAAGCGATTTTCAAAATACATAAATTACCATAACTTCCCTACAATTTGATAAAATACATTGATATTATTGGTCAATCGATTCGTTTCGAACCAAGGAATCTTTTATATCCTTGCATCAACTCTGAATTGTGCTAGTGAAAAAAGTTTTACTATAAAAAACCTATTTTTAAAATATATAAATTATCATAACTTCCCTACTCTTCAATAAACTGTATTGATGTTATAGGTCAATCGATTCGTCCCAAACCAAGGAATCTTTTACATTCTTGCATCAACTTTGAATTATGCTAATGAAAAAAGTTTTACTATAAAAAACCGTATTTTAAAATATTACGCATTACCATAGCTTCCTTACTCTTCAATAACATTTATTAATATTATAGGTCAATCGATTCGACTCGAATTAACACACCTTTTCTGTTTTTGCATCAATTTTAAATTATGTTAATGAAAAAAGTTTTACTATAAAAAACCGATTTTAAAAATATATAAATTACCATAAATTTCCTACTCTTTGATAAAATGCATTATTATTATAGGTGAATCGATTCGTTTCAAACCAAGGAATCTTTTATATTCTTGCATCAACTCTGAATTATGCTAGTGAAAAAAAGTCTTACTATAAAAAACCGATTTTCAAAATATATAAATTACCATAACTTCCCTACTCTTCAATAAAATGTATCAATATTATAGGTCAATCGATTCGTCCCAAACCAAGGAATCTTTTATATTGTTGCATCTACTTTGAATTATGCGAATGAAAAAAGTTTTACTATAAAAAACCGATTTTCAAAATATCATTGAGTGCTAGAAAAAAATGCAATAAATATTTTTAGAAATCCTTCAGTCAGTTTCAAGATATTAGTGAGGAAAATAAGCTCTCCAAATTTCATCAATTTATCTGCAACCGTTTTCTAGTTATCGTGTTCACAAAAAAGCGTGACATCCACACATCCACACACACACATCCGGACAATTGCTTAGAACATTGTATTAGACATTTTTAAATTAGGGAGGGTTTAATTAAATGAATTTAAAAATTTTGAAAAATGTCACCATTACAAAGCTTCCTCTATGAGGAAGCAAAATGTTAGGAAATTTATGATTATAATTATAGATTTCCCTAATACTTCTCTTTATGTTATATATTTTTTACTCAATAAACACCTGTAATTTAACCTCGTATGGGTCAACGGCGATACCACGCTGAAAACACCAGTTCCCGTTAGATCACTGAAGTTAAGCAGTGTTGGGCGCGGTTAGTACTCGGATGGGTGACCGTTCGGGGAATACTGCGTGCTAATCAATTTTTATTTTTTATGGGGGAGAACTAACAGACGTTTGTTTGATTACGCTGGGCTGAATTTTGCTTATTCCATTCACTTCCAACTCCTGCACCCTCAGTACATGAATGACTGCTAAACTTTTTCCCTTATTGAGCGTTTCAGGGTGAAAATAGATTGAATGACTTATAGCTTGAAATCCTGTTTTTATTAAAATATTCATCATCAATCCGCTTGTTGACATTCGACCGGTAATTTTTAGGGTTATGTTCATGCCGGCAACAACGGAACTAGAACGGGTTTAACTGGAATGGAAAGACAATTTTTTTTCACTAAATCTTTTTGCAAAAAAGACGGTATTTCAATTTTGAATCTTTCTATACGTACAAATACGGTGCAAAGTCTAAAGTCAGCGAATACACTTCAATGCGTCAGCACGCAAACGCTTCAGCATTGGTATTCGAAAGAAGGACTCTTCTTCCGATCTCTCCAGTAGCTTAGTGGTTAGAGCACCTGACCGGCAATCAGTTGACCTGGCGTTCGAATCCCAGCGGAGCGAAAAGGAGTGTATCTTTTTTTCGAATAAAAATTTAATTTAAAAAAAAATTCGTCTGAATTCGTGAGCATAAAATACACCCTTGAATTCGCCCCAATGCGTCACGGCGAATTTCAGCAAGTGTTCATTTATACAATTTAATCCGTAACAGGAAAACTAACGTGCGGGGAATATAGAATTTATTGTAAATGTTTAGTAAATCCTCTCGTGGCTCAGTGGCGGGTACTCTAGACTGATACACGAGGGATCGCTGTTTCAAGTCCCGAAGCATACAATTTTTATTAATTTTTTTTCTGATTGACCTTGACCACGCATTCATATGAATTCACACGCATTTAATTCGTGCTATCTCAATTCATCTAAATGCGTCTTAGTGCGTTTGAACGAATCAGAAAACGGGATTCACGCGCATTATAAAAATGTTAATTCGCCCCAATCCGTATCAATTCTTTCTTTTTTTCTGGGTAAGATATTTTAGGCTTTGGCCGCCGTGGGCGCTGCCTGTCATATCCGGTTAATATCAAGGTCACGTCCGTACTCAATAGCATGTGACCTAGCATCATTAAGAAGTGGAATTTCGTCTTATATTTCAATGTAAGCATGTATAATTGTCTAATTCTGTACAAACATTACTTTTTTTATGCCCTCGAATATTTCTGACCGTTTTTGATAATTTTTTTTTTTTTTTTTTTTTTTTGAATAAAACGTGGTTGAAAAGTTAAAAAAAAATCTTTGACCATACAAACATTTCAGTGTCCGTGTACGAACAATCAAATATCCCAAAAATATTAGAAGGTGGCAAGAACTTCTACTTCGCACAAATGAGAGCATAAAGCTTCAACTACACTCTCAGCGATAAGGTCTGAGGTTTTAATTAAAAGTTCAAGTTTTTATTTAAGCCCTAGTAGAATGTTCAATTATAACCTTTGCGTTTACCTAATTACTTCTTACAGACTGTCTTATCTATATAGAACACACTCAGAGAAAAGATTGAGTTGAATCAACAAAACCGTTTGTACAATCTACTTTGTTAGCCCTGGCGGACCGAGCGAACGGAGCGGATACGCTACAGCGTATCCTTATAGTATCCACATCGTATCCTTTCCGTATCATGCAAGAAAAACTCATTAAAAAAGAAAGATTAACATTTCACTTGTTCAAATTCGGATTCTGCGTGAAATTTTGAGTTAAAGGGTCACAGAGTAATCGCAATAGTTTTTCTTGCAACATTACAAACTTTTAATGAATATAATACTCATCGATGACGTGCCCGGTAAGAAGGCTTGCATTAAAAAGTATTGGAAAATTTCATGTACCCAGTGGTAACGTAACAAATATTGAATACTTCTGGATCCCCTTTCTGTCCTCCCGTTTTGAATCTCCACAACAGTAGAAGTTATCTCTTAAATTGAATCCCTTTCTGTACCAAGCAGCGACGATATTTTTCTGAATAACTTTGGATACCGCGAAGCAACCAAGAAATATAAAAATGTCAATCTTTTTTTCGTATTTTCTGTTTTTCGAATAATAATGAGCTCAAAAGCTTTTTAAAACATAGCATCGGTCATTTTACGATGTCAGGATTAATTTCCACACAGATGGCAGTAGTGAAAAATAATTTTTTACATTTTCATTCATCATTTTATATTTTTGTAATTGAAAATATTTGAAAAAAGCCAATATTGTACGATAAAGAGATGTATTCTTGTGAATAACCTTACTAGATTTTGTAAATTTTTTGCTTTTGGAGCGCGTTTCAATGCTTCAAATGAAAATTGTGTTCTTAGTTTATTTGAGGTTAGGTTTGGCAGCTCCGATCGGCTTCGAAAGGGATTGAAATCTTATTATTTTCACCACCTAATGAGGGTTAAAAAACGAAGGACAGAAAAGGCATTCTTAGGGATTCAAAATTTCTAATACTTTTTAATGCAAGGCTTCTTACCGGGTGCGCTGAAGGTGACTTCAAACGCATCGTCATTCAGTAGCAGTTCATAGGCTTTATCCGTCGACGATGCGTTTGAAGTCGCCTTCAGCCCACGTTATCGATAAGTATTATTTTTTTTTAAAGTTTTTAATGTTGCAAGAAAAACTATTGCGATTACTCCGTGACCTTTTAACGCAAAATTTAACGTAGAATCCGAATTTCAATAAGTGAAATGTTCATCTTCCTTTTTTAATCAGTTTTTCTTGCATGATACGGAGAGGATACGATGTGGATACTATAAGGATACGCTGTAGCGTATCCGCTCCGTTCGTTCGGTCCGCTAGGGAGATGAAACTAAAAAATTTGGCATTAATTTGGAATTAATTTGGTCAATTCAAAATATGTCATTATTTATTTGAGCATGTTTAGTTGATTCAATCAAATAAATTTGTTGAGTGGAATATATTCCCTACTGAAAAATCCAATGTAGGAAACTACATTGGAAACTATATA
>CAKNXH010039530.1:0-13242 GCA_932178445.1 Andricus quercusramuli | reverse complement strand
AGGAATTTTAGAAGTGTTAACGGGAGTCAAAATATTTTGAAACTTGAAAATATTTCCTAATACTTATAAAATATTTATGAAAAACAAGAAATTTTCAAGAAGTTGTTGAATTTTCTATAAAAATTAATTTTTAACAACGATATTTAGGAATTTTAGGAGTGTTACAGTGAGTCAAAATATTTTGGCACTTGAAAATATTTTCTATTATTTATAACATATTTATTAAAAAAACAAGGAATTTTCAAGAAATAGTTGATTTTTCTATAAAAATGAATTTTCAACATGATGTTTGGGAATTTTAGAAGTGTTAAAGTGAGTAAGAATAATTGGAAATTTGCCAATATTTCCTGATATTTATGAAATATTTATGAAAAACAAGGAATTTTCAAGAAATAGTTGAATTTTCTATAAAAATGAGTTTTCAAATAAGAAGATTAATTTTGACCCAATAAAAAAAGAAATATAATGATTACATTTTAACCAAAAACATCGAATTTTCAAAAAATAGTTCAATTTTAAATCGAAAGTTTAAAAAAAAAGAGGAATTTTTAAACAAATACTTGAAATTTTCTACCAAAACACAACGAAATTTAAAAATATATAGTCAAACTATAGTTCAACTAATTTTAATACAAATTTTCAATTTTCTACTATTTCTCGCCGTGACGTATTAAAATAATTGTTAAGACTTTGATTCATAATATTGTAAGTTAACCTTTGAATAACAAAAAATCTTGAGATTTTTTTTCAAAATTCCATGCTTTTCCAGAATGTTTTTTAAAATTTCATGACTTTCTGGTCTTCCATTTTTTTTATAAAACAAATAATAAAAAACCTACTAGTTGTAATTTGTCTTCCGACCGATTTGTGCTTCAATAAATTTTGCCAATTTCAAAAAACGATGTTTTGTTTTAGGAAATATGAAAACATTTTCTTAAGATTTCACAATTTCCGGGAAACTCTCACATGAAATTTTTTATTGATAAATGTTAATAGAAATAAACATTAAACAAATTTTTAACGTTTCAAAGATTAAAACATTTTAAGATTTTAAATCAAAATTTTGGAATTTTGCAAAGCTACAAAATTACTGAAAAATCTAGCAACTTTAAGAGATATTCAAAAGTATTAATAAGATTCAAAATTAATTTATGACTACAAAAGATTTTTGAAAAATTAAAACAAAATATAGAATTTTTGTTGTCGAAAATTAATTGTTCAAACAAATCTTTTTAAGTTTCAAGACCATGTTTTACATGAATTAGAATTTTTCTTGATTTTTTGGTAAACGTGCAAATTTATGAAAACTGCCTTGAAATCTTCCAGAATCTTTTTTAAACAATTTTATAACAGTTTTTGAAATGTTTTTAAATATTTTTGAATATTCGATTGAAATTGATTTTCAAAATAAAAAATTATGCTGCAAACATGAACTGATTGATAACAATATTTTGGTGTCGAAAATAATTGCTGTATTCTTAAAATATTTTTTTAAATTCTTCACTATTGTTTTCATAATATTTCTGCATATTCAGGGATAAACTATTCAAAAAAAAAAGAAATAGAAACCAAAAAAAAATTTCGAATGTACGAGGTAGTGAACCCGCGACTAGAGACTCTCCAGTCTGGAACCTAGGTCCTAGACCATTGCCCCATAGCAGCTTGTTTGATTATTCTATAATTCAAACCGATAGTGATTGAGCACGAGTTTCTTCCAACCTTTTTTCTCATAAACCGTTTTCTATCCAAGTAAACTATGTAATCTTATTAAACTTTTCAGCAAAATTAAGCCGTCTTCACTCGAAATTGAATCTCCCACCTCATCTGAAAATTGTCATAAAAGAATCTGGAAGTTTTTAAGGCAATTTTTATCATTTCACACAATTAAAAAAAAATCAGGAAAAATTCAAATTAATTTAAAACATGTAACTATTCTATTTGTTTCTTTATTGGTTTTTAATTAATTTTCTTACAAGGGGAGTGCGCGTTAGACGGATTTTAAACATCTTTTGTGAGCGGAGACGGCTTAATTTGCTGAAACCGTTTGTTTACTTAGATAGAAAACGGTTCATGAGAAAAAAGGTTGGAAGAAACTCTCACAAAAGATGTCTAACGCTCACAAGAGATGTTTAAAATCCGTTTCACGCGCACTCCTCTTGCAAGAAAATTAATTTTAAACCAATAAAGAAACAAATAGAATAGTTACATGTTTTACATGAATTGGAATTTTTCTTGATTGATTTTTCTTGATGCTGCAAACATGAACTGATTGATAACAATATTTTGGTGTCGAAAATAATTGTTGTATTCTTAAAATATTTTTTTTAAACTCTTAACTATGGTTTTTATAATATTTATGTATATTCAGGGTTAAAGAATTAAAAAAAAAGGAATAGAAACAAAAAAAAATCTTACATGCACGAGGAAGTGAACCCACGACGAGAGAACCTCCAGTCTGGAACCTAGACCATTGCCCCATCACCGGTTGTTCGATTATCATATAATTCAAACCGATAGTGATTGTGCACGAGTTTCTTCCAGCCTCTTTTCTCATAAACCGTTTTCTATCTAAGTAAACAAACGTTTTCAGCAAATTACGCCGTCTTCGCTTACAAAAGATGTTTAAAATCCGTCTTACGCGCACTCCCCTTTTAAGAAAATTAATTTTAAACCAATAAAGAAACAAATAGAATAGTTACATGTTTTAAATTAATTTGAATTTTTCCTGATATTTTTTTAATTGTGTGAAATGATAAAAATTGCCTTAAAAACTTCTAGATTCTTTTACGACAATTTTCAGATGAGGTGGGAAATTCAATTTCGAGTGATTTTCCGCAGCGCCATCAATGCGAGTAACCAGTTTACGAACTAAAATTACCCACTCTGTTCCTCTCTACCGACATTATCAAACTATAGTCTATTTTAGTTCGTAAACTGGCTACTCGCATTGAGAGCGCTGCATTTTAGTTCGTAAACTGGTTACTCGCATTGAAGGCGCTGCGGAAAATCACTCGAAATGGAATGTATGGGATGAGCAATCTCCCACCTCATCTCTGCTTTGACTGACAAGACTGACAGTGTCAGTAACGGAGACTAGGTCAAATCGGCCCTCATAAATTTTCGTCGAATTTGTCCTTCCACTCGTCCCTAATCCTTCACGGTAAATTACAGTTTGAAAAAATGTATTGTAAATTAGATTAGAAAAAAATCAAACCCTTCGGTGTGAACAATGAGCCGCAACGAACCGTGACCTTAACGACCGTAACCCTTTCCAGGACTCCTGGAAAACGAAGAAAAAAAATTAAGGAAAAACTTCCTGTCAGTCTCGCACTTGTCGTGTCAGTCTGTACCTGCTCAAAGTGGTGAGCCCTGCCCTATGTGTTCGGTGAGCAGAGGTGGGACAAGTGACGTCCAATAATTCGTTAATGCTAGCTACGAATGAAAACTAGTATGCTCCCCCGTGCACATGCGCAGAGCTGTTTTCGCAGTCACATGTTATACCCAATGAATATGTTACCTTTTGACATCTCGATGCACATGTAGGTTATGTTCGTTTGTTTATGTTCGTTCAACACACAAGTTCGAAACTTCGCCAAACAGGTCACGCTTTATTTTGCATGGAGTGAATTATCCCCGGACCTAGGCTAGTTGCTCCCCCTCCCTGGTGCAGTGGAGTGTGGGTAAAGAAGAAGAAGAAGAAGTTCGAAACTTCAAACGCGTGTTGACATCGTTGGCATGGCCACCACCAGTGCGCATGTGAACGGGGGAGCATACGAGTTTTCATTCGTAGCTAGCATCAACGAATTATTGGAGGTCGCTCGTCCCACTCCCCACTTACAAGGATACTACTCTTTAATATTCCTTCGCGATCGGCTCCTACCTCGATGACCTTTTTTTTTCTTTTTTTTTTAGAAGCCACTCCGGAAAAGGGCCGCATAGGTACAAAATGCCAGGGCCGCATTGATGTCCCAGTTCGTCCCTGCTTATAATTAATAAAAGAAACCAAATAAATATGTAAACTGTTACAATTATAATAAAACGTTAAAATTTACGTTACATGGTCATGCCGTAATTGCAACAAGTTGCTTTCTCAGAGTTAAAAAATAAAAAAACAAAGTGGCTGTCATTCAAGTCGGGCCCCTGCAGACTGGCAACCCACTTGAAGCCGCGTTAGCGGGTTGCCCATATGCTGGGGCCCGACTTCAATGACGGTCACTTTGTTTTTTTCTTTTTTAACGCTGCAAAAGCAACTTGTTGCCATTACGGCATGACTATCTAACGTAAATTTCAACGTTTTATTATGATTGCAACAGTTTACATATTTATTTTGCTTCTTTTATTAATTATAATGCCATATTCAGTGGTGTAGTCCTAAAAAACAAGTGGCCTGGCGGTACATACATAGAAACTTTTAAATATATATTCTATGGCCTGGCACCGCCAGGCCTTCAAAGTAAGTGGCCTGGCGGCGCCAGGCCTCGACTACACCACTGGCCATATTACTTATTAACCATTACTTTACCATTACCTTACCATTACGCTGTAGCGTAATGTTTGCGTTCGGTCGGTCCGCCAGGGATATCACAGCTTTTCTTTGAGCCCGAAATAAAACCAAAAGATGGTCTCTTTTTATTTAAAAATTAAAAAAATGTTATATTTAAAATTTTTTATTAATCAAGGCTTAGGGAGAGGAGGGTGAGTTGGCGCGCAGGCTAATTTGGCGCATACTTATTTACCAAAAACGATAATAGTTAGACTCACGATAACAATTCTAATAGGATCTTTTTCGGTAACTTTTGGTATTTTCAGAGCCATTGAATTAAATCGATGAATATCACACATTTCATATTGTCCTGACTAATCCAACACTTTTATAATATTTGATTTTTAAGCTCATGATGAGGAAGAAGATTTTCATCAAATAAATGAGTCTTTGATGCGAAAAGTATTTAATTACTGAACAATCCGTGAAAGGGTGATTTGGCGCAGACGTTAAATCGGATGCGATTTTGTACAAAACAGTGCAAATCGCATGTCAGGTTATGTGCTGGTTTGAGTTGTTTATTATCGCCGTGTGTTACCTCTAAATTATCTTGAAATTATAATAAATGATCACAATTAAGCTACGTAATTTAAATTTAAGTGATATAATTCAATTAAATATTAATATATCGCAATATCAAGCAATATTAGTGGTGCGCCAAATCATCCAACGTAGCGGGTAACTTGACACAGGTGCAGTACTTCAGAAAAACTAATATTAACATATTTGATGTATTTATTTTTCAAAAATCTTCTTTAATTCACTATACCCCATATATGAAGCTACCAAAAACACATTTTTCCATTATTTTCGGTTGTATATTTTTCTCTAAAATTCACTTTTTCTCTTAGGTGCGCCAACCTACCCTCCTCTCCCTTAATTTAAAAATGTTCATAGTTATGCCTTTTGTTTTACTTCGTACATTTACAAATTATAAAATAGATACTGCTTTAATGCTTATAGATGTAATTTTAAATTATACGCGTTTCAAATTAAATAATTCTCTTTTTTCAATATTCGACCATTTCTAGCGTTTCAAATTCAACAATTTCTAAATTGTGAATTTTACATGTACATTTTTAAAAACATTTTTTTTAATTTTAATTATCCAACAGTCATAGACCAATTACAGGATAACTTATCTTAAGAATTAAGTTAGAATAGTAATAATAATAATCGGAGGTAAGTAAGCTTAGAAATAATTAGTTAAAGAAAATGTAAGTAGGACTAGACATAAGCCTCAATAGCTGTTCGTAGATTACTTAATGACATATGAAATAAATCAAGCGACGCATTAGATTTAAAAAAATCATTAGTCATCGCACATATTTTATGTATAGGTGTCTTACATTCAGCTAAGTTTCTGACGTAGAATGGTAGTGTTGTTGAACGAGAATCATATTGGGGTACTGCCCATGGAATTTGTGATGATAAATGTGGACAGTCCATGTAACCCTTTATTAGTTTTAAAAAGAAAATCATAGTTTGCACATTTCTACGATCTTTCAATGTACACATGACAAACAGCACAGAGTTCGATATAATCTGATCCCGGGGGCAAAGTTTGGCCATTAACCTTCCAGTTAAGAAATTTAAGGAATTTCTTTTGACATCTATCAATAGAGTCACAGAGGTATTTTACAGATGGTTACCAAATTACAGTTCCGCATTCTAGTTTAGATCTAACAATGGTATAGAATAAAGTCTTATTCGCAAGGGGATTTTTGAACGAACGGTACGACCTGATTAGAAATCCTTAGGCCCTATTGGCTTCTCTGATTACGTAATCAATGTGAATGTTGAAGCGTAGGGAGTCATCAACTATGATACCCAGAACTCGTGTATACTTCACCCTCTCCAGAACGCAACCCTCGATCTCATACTGGAAATAAATAGGCATCGTTTTGCGTGTAAATGACATTATTTTACATTTTGAGGCGTTAATGTCAAGTGAGTTGTCAGCGCACCATTTAACAAATAAGTCGAGGTTCTTTTGCAATATTATGCAATGTCTTACATTATCAATAGGATATAAAAGTGTAGCAACATCAGCATAGAAAATAATAAATACACTCAACAGTATCTCAACGCCATTTATATATATATATATATATATATATATATATATAACAAATAGCAGTGGACCAAGGTTAGAATCCTAAGGGACCCCTGAGGTAGGGATAAAAGACGCTGATGAATGTCCATTATATTGTACTATATGCTCTCGGCCAGCTAAGTAGGAATTTAGTAGTTTTTGAATTTTACCAGGCACGCCAAGTTCTTTTACTCTTTCAAGAATCAGAGTATGACTTATGCAGTCAAAGGCCTTGGACATGTCTGTGTATATGACGTCTACTTGGTGATGTTTTGTCAAAGAATTCTCGACGAATTGTACCAAAGATAGCAAGTTCGAAGTTGTAGATCGCCGTGGGACAAACCCATGCTGAGAAGTGGATAAGATTGGTGTGACATAAGGGCAGATAAGATCACACAATGACATCTCCAAGACCTTCGAAAAATTTGGCAGAATGGCAATTGGTCCGTAATTTCTAACCTCTGATCTATTTCCTTTTTTAAAGACTGGACACATGCGCGCCTTCTTCCAAAGATTAGGAAATACTCCAGTAGATAATGCAAGGTTCGAAATAAAATGAATGGGATTGACTAGGAAATCAGCACTTTTTTTTATTAGACCTCCAGGAATTAGGTCAGTGCCGGCAGTGAGCTTGTTTGGTAATTTGCACATATTTGACAATAATTGATCTTTGGGTATTTGGAAGTTATCTCCAAGGTAATTTTGCGGATTAGTAGGATTATATACGTCAGATCTAGATGATTTGTAAACGCTTTTAAATAAATGTGCGAAAGAATCTACAATGGCTTGAGGAGTAGAGAGCTCAGTGCCTTCATACTGCTAATATTGATTGACTTTCCGATCCCTTTTAGATTTTGAAAAATATGTGCAAGACATCAGTTTTTTCAAGATTCCAAAATTCTGGTCCATTCGTCGTAAAAATTCTGAAACCCAAAAAAGAAAGTCAAAAGTTTCCGAATAATTAAAAAAAAAGAATGTTCTAGCATGAATAGTTCAGAAGTTATGACCTCTTAAAGTGATTTTTCCGTGAAAAAAACTTTAAAGCTTTTTATTTTTTGCACAATATCTCATCGACTGTACATCGTATATGAAAATTGTAAAAAAACTAATTAGAGAAGATTAAATTATCTTTAAAACTCAAAAAAATAATTAATTCTAGCTTTCATAGGACAGAAGTTATAGTCTCTTATAGCAGGCTACTTGTTGTGGAACTTTATTATAGATCGCATTTTTGATTAAAATTTATTTTGTATATATTGCATCAGCACTTTCACTATTTTCTTTAACCCTAAAGTGTCTTATCATTGGAATCGACCAGTTATTTTATTGTGATTTTCAATTTCCCGCTTAAACTTAGCATGTGCTTAGTTTTACCAAAACAGAGTGAGCACACCTTTTTTCGATTTGCATCATGAGTTACTAAATCTCTTGGCATTTTAAACAGTAAATGAGTTTTCGCATGGCATTAGTGAATAAGAAGTGTATTGGGTTATTAATTTGAAATAAAACAGTTACCATAATTCGATTTTTCAATTTGTAAAAACAATTCCACAAAAAGCAGCCTGCTATAAGAGACTATAACTTCTGTTCTACGAAAGCTAGAATAATTTTTTTTTTTAGTTTTAAAGATAATAATTTAATCTTCTTCCATTCAATTTCATGCAACTTTTATATGGGATGTACAGGAAACGACATATTGTGCAAAAAGGAAAAGATTTAAAGTTTTTTCACTGAAAAATCACTTTAAAAGGAGTAGATAACCCGAGCTATAGGACGGTCTCTGATTGGTCGAGAGGCGTATCCTAAAAGGAGGGATGGGGTAGGGGAGGAGGTGTGGCCGCACATAATTGGTCAAGGGGCTTGGCCTAATTACAAAATGGCGGTCATTAAGAGGTGTGGCCTAATTACAAAATGGCGGTCCTTAATATGTGTGGCCTTATTACAAAAATGGCGATTATCCTTATTGATTGAATGAATAATTCTGAGTTCGAAAAGGGGAGAGTAAAAATATCGAATGTGTAAAATGGGAGGAGGCCCCACCCCCTCCCTGTGCGAACCTGTGATGATTCTTGAATGAACATGATCCGTCTCGCATAGGGAGGGGGCCTCACCCCCTCCCTTTTATTTTAAGAGTAAAGGACGATTTGGAAAAGGAGAGAACTAATTAAAACTCAAATTAATTATTCTAATCTTATTTTCTATCTATGTAGGTTGAAAAAGGCTTGTTCAAATAACAACAAAGTAATAATACTTAAATATACACTTAAAAATACACTTAAATGTATGTATAATATTTAATTCACTAATAAAAATTTAAAATTATTCTAAACTATTTTAAGTGACGGGTAGTAAATATACACATTTTTTAGAAATTATAATTCCATATCTGTTTTTATTGAATTTCCAAAAAAATATATTTAATTCTGTACGTGTAGAAAAAACAAGTTCAACCTCGCCAACAATGTATGAAAGTAAGATTGTTGTCAGTTCCATAAACACAATTTCAAAATATAATTCGACGAATTGTTTCTCAAGTTTTGTTTACACCTGACTTTTGAAGTATGCAGATTTAAACTTAATTATCTGACGGACTAACTCCTCATTTAATGAGTTTATATTTTTCGACACTAAGTAATTGACAATCGTTCCGATTAGGAAATCTTTACATCCTTCTACGTTTATCACCAATCGTTGGATTCTTATGAAACTTTCATCGACGCACACAATAACATTTTTCAATCCTTCGAAACTTGACTTCTGTAGATTTATTTCCGGTGTATATAGCTTCTTCTTGGCCTCCATTTCAACCTGCTGAGTTTCATTGTTGGTCTCACCGTTGCGTTTCTTGCCTTCCCTCAGAATTATTGCCTTGTTCACGTGAGCGGTCGTACACACGAGCGTGTATTTGCCCAATTCAACGGTTTACAGGTACAAATGTGAATTCCCGAAACAGAAGTATGATTCGATTATATCCAAGTGCTGTTGGAGTTTTGCCCAAGTTGCCGAGTCGATGGTAATTCCGCTATCTGAACTGTTCATAATTTTAATAGCTGGTTGAAATTTTCCATTCGATTGAACCTCCAGTTCAATTAAAATCGTCTTGGAAAATGAAGGATTAAGTCCGTAAACAGTTGGTAGAATCATTTGCTGTGTGGTTCTCTTCGTGAAATTTGTAGACATCATGACAAATCTTTTAAGAGCAATTTTAGTGAGTATTTGTTTAAGAGGCGATGACTTTGGTTTGATCCTTTTTATTTTTGGTGTTTCAGAAATAGTTTTATTAGTCTGCTAGTCAGACGAAACTTCGATAGTTTGAGTGGCCATGGACTTTGAAAAATCAAAGACCTGCGACGATTCCACCTCTACTGAATCGATGTTAACTTGCGACATAGTGATTCGATCAGATATAAAAACTCAACTGATTCGAATGGTTTCTTGCTTCGATTTATATATGTAAAACGTATGAGGAGTGGGGATAATATCATTTGGTGGGGAGAATCATATGTGGGAAGTGTGGGAATAAACGCTAGGTCACACGTGCAAAGAAAGAATATAACGCAGTTTTTCTTAGAAACTACACAATAGACCAGGTGTTTCTTGGTAATCATACAAAACAATCCATATGTCATGTAATTTATACAAAAGAACACCTGCATATCGTGAATCACACAGAATAATCCTAATTTCCCCGAAAATTACACAAAAGAACACGTGTGTCCTATAAATTACACAAAAGAATCTATATGTCATGGAAATCACACAAAACAATGTGCGATTTATCTAAATTACACAAAAGAATCCATATGTCATGTAATTTACACAAAAGAACACATGCATGTCGTAAATCACGCAGAAAAAATATGTGTATAGTGTAAATTAAGCAAAAGAATCGGCAAGTCGTATGATTTACACCATGGACCACCTGCATCTCATAAATCGCAAAAAAACAATGTGTATTTTCCGAAAATTAGACAAAAGAACACGTGTGAGTTCAAATGTAGAATATGTTTTTCTAGGAATTAAAAAAAAAATCTGTTTCTTGTAACAATTACAAGAAAATGCCCATTTCCCAAAAAATTATACAAAAGTACCGTGTGCAAAGAAGTTAAATAACAGAAGCACATGCTTTTAGAAACTAACCAATTGTAATGGAAAGATATGAATTATGTAGATGTTTATAGAAAGGATCAGTGAACAATTGTGAAAAAGATTTCTAAAAAACACAGTGATAAGATATAAGACTTCAGTTTTTACTACCTGACGGCTATTGGAGCCAAAAAACCATTATAGTAAATTTTTCGGAAATTGAAATGAAAGAATGTCACCATGAAAAGGTTCTCAAAAATTAGTTCGTCTAAAGATGAAATAACAGGATACGAGTTTTTTAAATTGGAAATGGGAAATGATCACTGAAAACGAATGTATGATGTTTTGTGAAACAAGCATCTTTAACAGAATTGTATTCTAAGTTTTCTATTGTGAAAAGCGGAAGCACCTGCAGTGACCATTTGTCTACACACCAAAATGTAGACTTAAGCAGACTATTTTTTAGAGTCGTACCAGTTAAAGAGTCGAATTTTGTGGGAGCCATAAATTAGACCTCGTAGAATTGGTAACTTCAGACTATTCTGTAGCGTAGAAGCCCTGTAAAATCAGAACAACTGTTTTTCTGAGGACCAGAAATACATACAAAATTTTCCATGAAAATCATGACCACCTCGTAAAGGGTGTCGGTGAACGAATTTCAAAGAGTCGGCAGGTAGCCTTTTCGCAGAGATACTGTAGTGAGCAAGGTACTGGTGACGCATTGTCCTACGAATTTACAGCTCTTTAGCCGGTGACTGAGATGCAATGGACAAGTTTCCAAAATTATGGGGGCGGTGCAATACAATCTATGCATGTGGAGGGGGTGAATATCGACTGGTTTTAAATAGTCACCCTCTAGCCCTCCCGTGTCAGTTTTGGTTCAAACTTCTTGATCTACGTTTATTTTCACAAGTCTCAAAAAAACCTCGTTTGGAAAAAATGGTTCTTGTAGAAGAAATCATTCGCGCTCTAATTGAGAATAGTGGCTGATTGACGACGGAAGAGTGTTCGTGAAATATGCAGAATATTCTTCATATGTGAAATACCGAGGAGATATTTCGTATATCTGAATTGTTAGCTTCTAACAATTCGTTAAGGCTCGCGTGTCACCATTATGTACAAAAAAGTGGACAATTTGCGAACATCATTCACCAAAATTTTAGTAAGTGCTTTTATCATTATATATTACGCGTGTAAACTATGGTGTGTGTTTGTATGTGCATCTGTGAATGTATGTGTATACTGGTCGTTCACAATATTACGTGAATTTGTTATAATTTCTTGTTTTAATTATAGTGTCCAACGATGTAATGGCGAGGCCCATTAACTACCCTCAAAACGAGGTCCCACCTGTAGCAATCCATCAGGACTACTCTCCTGACCTCAGTGATGATAATTCTGACGCTGAGTCAATCCATGTGAATGCTGATATGACAGAGGAGGCGAGTGTGGAAGAGGGAGTGATTATGTATGAGGGGGAGGTGTTTGATGATGAGAACGACGACATTGATGATGATGAAGACGAAAATCAAGGAAGGGACTACCCGCGTGAGGTTCACGACGATGTATGATCAATTTTCATCATTTGTGACGTTTTGATTAGGATTTCAGCAATATGTGCACAATTATATCGTCAAAGATTGTTATATATGTTATACTCTTTCAATATAATAGAAGTGACTGAATAATTTTTTGTTAAATTCAATGTGAAAAGAAAATATTTTGTTCAATCAACGAAAAAATTGAAAAAATTTGTAATCTTTTAAAATTTTTCGAAATCTTTTGGAACTTTTTGTAACATATCAAATTTTTTGAATAATTAATAATCTTAATGTACTCATTGAAATATTTTTTAATTCCTTTGATTTTTTTCTACCTTGAAAAATGTTAGTGAAATCTTTGAAATATTTTTAAAAATCTTCATGGAAATCTTTGAAAACTGTGAAATATTCAAAAATCTTCCAAAACATCGAAATCTTTTCAAATCTCAAAAATATTTGTGAAATCTTGAAAATCTTTATAAAATCGTTGAAATGTTTTAAAATCTTTGAAACTTTTGAAATCTGATTGGAAAATATTCATTTTCTTTCAATGCTGAAAATTATTTGCTTAAATGAAGTCTTACTGAAATAATTGAACACATATGAAATACTTGGGAATTTTTTTCGAAATTTTTGAAGATTTTTGGAAAGGTTTTAAATTTTTTTCAAAAAATTGAAAACCTCTACACTGAGCGAAGAATTCCCCAGTGGTTCGGGTTTACACCCCAATAGTTGGGGTGGTTTCTCTTTTTTTCTGTTTCACACGAAGGATTGGTGAGCTCGCACCAACGAGTCGTGCAAGCACCCCAACCATTGGGGTGCTCACCCGAAGCAGCAGCGGCCGAACTGGTGGGGTGCGCGCCCCAATGGTTGGGGAACTTGCACCTATGATTCGGGAGATTCGAGTCGTCCACCGTGTTGGATGTTGCGCGTTCGACGTTTGCGCATGTTCGCTAATGGCCGCAGCTGATAAACAT
>CAKNXH010039527.1:0-10679 GCA_932178445.1 Andricus quercusramuli | reverse complement strand
TTAGTTAATTGATATCATGATCCGCTGTATTCTTATTCACGAGTAGAAAACCCTTATCAATACGAAACCACGCCTTCTGCCAAAATTTTCTCACTTGAGATCTGAGCTAGTTTGAGTCGAGTTGAATTGAGTCCTATTTCCGGTACATCGTAGTCTCAATAATGTCGTTCGCTCGTTTGGAGTTTGGAATTTGAAAGTTAGAATTCTAGTATCGAGATAACCTTTCGAAATCTTGTTTATTGATTGAGATTTTGTTGTTGTTGACCCAAGAAAGGTCTGGCGCCCAACATATAAATAGTAGAATAATTAGAATTTAGACTACGGTGCCGAAGGTATATTAATTCTCTTTTGTCTAAAAGACATTAATATGACAGTACGCATCAAAGGTTAGACGGCTATCATAAAGAATACCAAGGTCTCTATAAGTTTCAACTCTGTCTAAATCTATACCCTCAATAGAGTAACGATGATGTAATACAACGTTCTTATTTGAAAATGATAAAACCTTACATTTGGACGGATTCAAGCTAAAATTATTACTTTCACACCAATTGTTAAAGTGGTCTAAGTTAGCTTGTAATTCATGACAAGAGTTTAGGTTAGCTATATGCATGTATAATTTTACATCATCCACATACAACAGGTGACGACAAGTTAGACAGAGTGAGCCATCGTTCATTTGCACCAAAAATAATAAAGGTCCAAGATTGGAGCCTTGCGGCACGCCTGACAAGGGCGAAAAGGGATCAGAGGAGAAACCTCCGTATTGTACAATATGCTGCCTCTCGGTCAAGTAGGAGCTAATAAGAAGCAAAAGCTTATGCGGAATCTCCATGTTATACAACTTGTGTAATAGTACATTGTGATCCACTTTATCGAACGCTTTAGAAATATCAGTGAATATAACATCAACTTGGTCATAATGAACAAGCAACTCCCTCACATTTTGTGTAAAAACCAACAAGTTAGTAGTGGTAGATTTACGGGGAAGAGATCCATGTTGGTGTGTAGTTATGTTCTTAGAAATTATATTATAAATGATCTCATGGAGGCAAATTTCAAATATTTTTGAGAAATTATTCAAAATTGCAATGGGTCTATAGTTAGTTATACTCGATTTCACCCCACTCTTAAAGACAGGACACACCCTAGCTTTCTTCCATTCTACCGGAAATCTACCACATACCAATGCGAGATTAAAAATATACACTAACAATGGTGCAAAGATAGATGAACAGTCCTTGACAACAAAAGCAGGAATTAGATCAGTTCCAGCAGTTTGCTTATTAGCCAGCTTCTTGATTGCTTTCAAAACGTCACTTTCGGTGATTATAATATAATCCCCGAGTAAATTTTGGCTAGATTTATCAGAGGTAAATGTACATATAGATGATTCATTATGGACGCTGTGAAAGTATTCAGCAAATTTGTTCACAATATCCTGAGGTGATGAAAATTCCTCATTGTTATGGTAGATTATACCTGGGATTCTGTTATCACACTTTACTCTATTTACATAGGACCAAAAAGACGATGGTTTGGAGACAATATTCAGCTCAGCGTTGTCTGTGAATGCGTGAAATGCAACTTCTATGCGATTTTTGATACTGGTTCGCAATTTATAAAATATATGTAGGTAGTACACATTTCCAGTTGAAGAAAATTTTTTCCTAAATTTATTTTTGATCATGATGTCTGTAATGATATCGCGCGTGTACCATGAAGGGAATTGCTGGTTACTTGTATTGTTTATAAATTTTGGAACCGTTTTGTCGAAAACATTGTAGATTAGGGAATAAAGAACTGTACAAGCTTGATCAGGAGTTTCACAAGACCTCAGGGACGACCATTCAGTGTTATTTAGACCAAGGTATAAGTCAATATAGTTTGCTCTCTTGAAATTATATCTCTTACATAAAGAATTATTCACAAATATTTTAGAGGGTTGTTCCTGCTGTAAGCAAAAAATTAGACTCAAAGCAGGATGATACTTGTCCTCAGGTAGCATCGGATCAATGACTCTATTAACTTCAATTAAGACGTTAGCTAGTGTAAGATCTAAGTATCTGTTGTTGCAATTTTCAACTAAATTAAATTGTTGTAGATCAAAATATTGGGAAAAGCACGTTAACAGTGCAGATTTTTTATCAAATTTGACATCATTAATATGATTTTTATAGTTAGGAATGTTGAAGTCTCCTACGATAATCATTTTATGATCGGAAAGTTCGCGAATAGAAATTAATGAGTCCAGTATCCTTTTAAATTCAGAAATTGATTTTCCGGGGGGAATGTAGATAACTACAATTAATAATGAGACAAACGGTGTACAAATTTTAGCTCCAACTATGTTTATTGACGGGACCTCACGTATTATTGGAGTAAAGTTTAACTTTGAGCAAGCAAAATGACCCTTAATGGCAAGGAGAGCTCCACCTCCAGGTCTAGCCACCCGATCATCCCTGAAAGTCTGGAAAACATTGAAATCGAAAATTTCAGCGTTATAGATAGAAGCATTCAACCAAGTTTCAGTGAATGCTATTAAATCATAATCGAAAATGCAAACAGAGTTATTTAATAAATCTAACTTACTATTCAAACCTCTGACATTTTGGTAATAAACCTTAACCTTAGGAGCGGATGACGTCACTGTGTTGTTGAAAAAGCTCTCTTGTTGGGAACTATGACTGGAACTCCATTTCTGTACGTTATCCGGAGATCCTTCTCTCCTCTCGCAATTCGTTCGTCCAAAGATCGTTTTTGTTCCCTGTAGTAGCTCTGTTGCAGTGGTGTTTGATCCCGAGAGACTCGAATCTCGCTCATCGTGTCCGGAATTGCTTTCGTCTTTTTCAGTGATAGGAATGCTCGCATTATGTCCGAGGCGGTTTTTTCGGATTGAAATCTGATCTTGATTGGCCGGGCAAGGATCTGAGACTGTTGGCCAATCCGGAAGGAACGTAATGAATTACCAGACAAGTTAATAGCAGGGTTAATTAATTTCAGTACATCAATAACTGCTGCAAGATCTTTTTCTTCAGGAGAGGTGTTTTCATCTCCATTGCTTTCAGGAATGTTGAATAATATTAAATTTTTCTTACGTGCTGTGCGCTGAGAGATTTCCTGGATACAAGACTCAATGTCGCCAGTGTGGTGGGGAGAGACGTCATATCTATGATCAGCTTGAACGGCATTTACTGTAGTTTCAATGTCACAAATCTTTGTTGCAACAGAGGCAATATTATCATTCACCCTTTTTTCAAGGCTAGTCAGTCGATCATCCATGAGTGAGACTTTTGAAGAGACTCCATCAATTTTGACAGTTAAACTGTCAACAGCAGCCCTCGTTTTGTCAAAGTCTTGTTTCAGATTGGTGTGGCTTGCTTTGTAGTCACTCTTTAGTTCCTTCTTGAGATCATTCATCATAGCCTTAAGAACATCTATGATATTATCATTCCCGCGATCTTCATCCGAAGGGGAGCCATTTCGAGAGCCGCAGCAACGTTGAAATTTACCATCAGGAAGGGATTTAATTTTAGCAGCGCATGTTACATGATAACGAGCAGGACACCCAGTACATTTAATACTAGCCACATCGGAGAGGATAGGTTGTCTGCATTTTACATACGAACAAATGTAGTTTATGTCAAGAAGGTTGTCATTTTGACTGCCTTCAATAGGATTCGCCATCGTGAAAACAAAGTTTGTTTACCTGGTCGATCAGCTGACAGGCAATGCTTGTTGAAAGTGTAGTACGAGAAAATATGCCACAGTTCGCAGTCCACAAGGTAGAAAGCAAAGGTCACTATGCTTATCACTGGGTTTCGACACTGAGAAACTGAACGCACCCATCAACAACAATAACTTGGGAAAAACATGTTGAACCAAATCAAAAACGGAAAATTGCTCTACTTGGAAAACAAACAAGAAGCACCACAATCACAAACAATCAAGGGCCAACTCTTTCAGCCATCGCTACGCACTCTAGTTCACTCCAGTACACAAAAACCCACAAATTGCAAAAATATGCGAGACACCAAAAACACGCGTGCTCACATACCGGTGGCCATCTTGCTATCAAATGCCAGATGCCATTTTATGTTCGAGGAAAAGAATGATTCTGGTACTATGGATGATAATAACGATGACACAAGCAAACTATGTTCTTCAAGAAATTTATGGAAACATTTACGTAAAGGAAATTATCAAAGCTTATTTATACCACGATGAATGGAAATTAATCATAGGAATAAATTTAACTACAACCGAAAATAGTTTTCAAGCTTGAGAACAAGCAATTGATTTAATAGAGCAGATATGTGAAAATAAATGTATGGCGAGAAACGAAATAAGATTATTAAAACATAGACTTAATAAATTGAAAACCAAAACTATGATCTTACACAAATTGCTTGTAAAACAAAGACAAAAAAGAGGATTAGTTAATTTTATAGGTGATATTTCGAAAAACTTATTTGGAAACATAACCGAATTAGATTTAAACCAAATAAACTCAGTATTTGACAAATTATATACTAACAATGGGAATATAGTTTCCGTATTAAATAATCAAACAAAAATCCTCAAAATAGTATTAGATACTGTATGTATGTATATTTATTATACTCTCTCCCTTTTACGGGTTTCAGAGTCTTGAGAGCATAAACCTTTACAAAATCATCTCCTTTCCTTACAATCATAATCTTAACCTATCCTAATCCTACTTATCTTAAACAGCGTGTGAAACAGAAGCCCTAGCTCTAATGTCGAATCTCCCTCTCTCTCTGATCCCTTCACCTGATTATTTCTACTGTCTCTACAAATGTATTTCTCCTTCTCTCTGAAATAGTGCCCCAGCACCTCTTCACCCTGCCCTACCATTTCCCCTTACTCTGTTTTACCTTTCCGCTTCTCGTTTCATATCCACACAGAACATCCTTAACACATGTGTCAACACTTTATAAACCAACTCTTCCACTGTACCCCTGGCGCCCCAGCACCCCTTTTTCTCACTCACCATCCACCTTTGCTCTGCTCTTCACTCCCGCACTTATTCTTTCGCTCCCTCTCCCTGCTCCTCCGTGTTATCCTTCTTCTTCTTTTCTTGCTCGCCGTCCTTCTTCTTCGCTGGGGTTATTGTACCGGATACCACCATCTCTCCTTCCGTCTCGCTCCAGTGCCATATCGTCTCTCCTACCTTCGCCCTCAGGAACCTTTGTTCGACTTCGTTCCCTGCTAGTTACATTCTCCGCTTCTCCCTTCTCAACCATTCTTGAATCTCCTCTTCCCTTTCCGTCAAGTATTCCTCCATCCACACACCTGTGCCTCTCAATTTTCCCTTGACGTTGAGCAAGTCTCTTTTGTTCTCCCACGTCTTTAGCTGCAGCAGCATCCCTCCATCAGTTTTCTTGGATTTCTCCACTTTCGCCACCACCTTTGTATGCACCCTGAGGTTCCTCCTTCTCCCCGCTCTTTCTTCCTGTTCTCTCTCCCACTCTTCTAGCGTGAACTTTGTCGGCAGCTTCCTCCATGTTTTTTCTTCCGCTTCCGCATGTCATCCAATCTTTCTCGTTTCTCTCTCTTCCTTTCATTCTGTAGTTTCTCCAACTTTGCGCTCACCAGTTCAAGCTTTTCCACCGTCTTATTCAAAGTCTCCTCCATATTTCTTTTTTCTATCTCCCGTTCACTTCTGGTGTGCGCTCTTTCTACCTCCCACTCCCACTTTAGGTCCGTTATCAATTTCTCGTGCCTCAGTTCCATACTATCCATCGCTTGCTTCAGCTCCAGCTTTCTACCTTCCTCCTTTTCTCTCTTCTGCTTTTTCTCCTTCTTTTCATCGCCCATCTTGGTTGAATCGTCGCTACTGCTCACGTCAAAGAAACAATTCCTTTCCTTCTTAGGTTTCTCCCCTTTCCACTAGAGGGCACAGCTCTGCTATCTTCTCTCGGCGTCCTTCTGGTCCGACCCTAACCTCACTCTCTCGGCGTGCCACTTTTTGTTCTTTTACTTTCACCTTCACCTGTCTTTTAACCTTTTCACTCTCGCGGCCACTTATCCCAGACACCTTTCTTCACCTTCTCTCCACTTCTTTTCTCCCTTACTCTCACTTTTTCCAACCACAATAATCCGAAATCTCGCACTGGCACCTCGCTCGCGTCCACTTTGTATACCCGTCGCACCGGAAGTCCAGTATTAGATACTGACCACGAAGTAAAGGATAACATTGCATTAGAATCACAAACAAATGAAATTGTTGAAGAAATGAACGAAAATATTAATACAGCAATAGATGTTATCAATAATGGTAGATATAGATATAGCGGTAGTAAATGAATTATTAAGTTACATTATTAAGGGCATGTGATACTCCGTCCTGTGGTAAATCAGGTTCAGTTCCCCCGGGTTTTTGTCCACAAAAATTAAAAAATTTTAAAACTGAATTTGGAGATGCTATAGAATAGTATAACGGACGTCCCCGAACTCTTTTTTGAGGGATTATAACAAAAGAAATTTATTTTGCTAAATACACATTTTTTGTATGTGCACCATTTTGAGGTTAGGAACGGTTTTCAAGCACTCTGTCATTCCGATAATGGAGGTCTCTGTTGTGCCGATGCTGTCAGTACACATAACCTCAAAATACACACATGAATAAAATTTAGCAAAATTAAATTTTCTCAAATTATCCTACAAAAGAAGAGTTCGGGGACGTCCGTTAGCATGTTCGCTATCATTTCCAAAATTTTTAAGGCAAAATCTTTATTATTGTAGGAAAAAAGCTGGGGGAACCTAACACTGCTAAAATCGATAATTTTCTAAGTATCACATGCCCTTAATATCCCAATTATTGAAAATGAGGAAGATTCCGTAAAAAATAAGAATTCCAATCCCAACCAAATTTGGCAAAATATTCCTTTCCTTGATACCCGATCATGACTTAATGATTGACTTCAAAGACAGTTACGTACATAGGAGCATGTTTACAATCTCCTTATTTACTCCATGAAGAAACTTACATACCGGTAATAGGAGAATATAGTGTGATTCCCATAATTGATAAAAACCTAGATTTAGTATGTGGAGAAAAAAATAAACCAATTCTAATCAAAGTTGCCAAATTAATCACCGGCGAAAATTGTGAAATATATAACAACCATGATAAACTTCATTATTAAAAAAAAATTAAATATGACTACGCGGAAAAAATGTATCAATGAAAAAGTCACGAACTTGTAGCTAGGTCTCGGATACGAGATAAACAAAATTAAACATTACATCCTTATTTCTACGAGAAATGGATGAATAAATTTCAAAGTTTTTGACGAACAGTTCGAATTTTCTACGAACAGTTCCTAAACATTTCAGACTGAAATATAAAAAGGAAAAATTTTATATTTTTGATTTAATTTATATTACTTTATAAATTCGCAACTCAGAAAATTCGAACCCTCAAAGACTGCTAACTCACCAAGTTCTTAAACATAAACCAGGAGTGTTTGAACACGCGCAGCCATCGAGGCCAAACAAAATAGGTATTTTAAAACTTCTAGCCACTCATCCGTCGAGCTCGAAGCACACATACGAGCGCACACACGCACCGCGCATTTGGGCGAGCGTGTGTGCGGGCCAAGTACAGGCGAACCTATTTCCTAGTTCCCAGATTTGTCGGGCAAGCTCGTGAGTGCTCTGAGAATATTTCCCAATCACTCGTAATATTTTTGTAATCATTCACATAAAAAAAAGTGATGAACCGTTTCAGAATTTTCACTTCGAGTTCGTCAATTCTTTCTCAAAGTTCTCAGATTATTTACGAAAATACATCAATATTCGATGAATTTTTCTCATATCCGAGACCTAGCTACTAGTTCGTGACTGTTTTACGGATACATTTTTTCCGTGTAAAGCGATCATTGTTAACAAAACTTACGACATGCAACATAACCTAGAAAACTTAGATAAGAGATTAATTCATATGCCTAAGCAAATTGATACAGATCTACTTAGGAAACCACAACTTAGTTTAAACGATGCCCAAGGTATACTTAATAATAGCTCCACTAATAAAAAACCAAAAGGTTGGAGTGAAACTACTTCAGAATGGTTACAGCGTTAAGGCTACATAGCGACAGGATTGACGACATTTTTAAGTGTGGAGTGCTAAGATATATAACTAGATGCATAGTTAAGAAAATTATCCTTTTTGTATAAAAAATAAAGTAGAAAATCAACCCAATGTTGTAAAGTATACAGCAGGTGTAGAAGCAGTACAACCACGAACATCTCTATTACTACCAGTAATTACGAAAAAGATTAATTTGTAAAATTGAAGAATTTCGAGGATGAAACAATGTCTAAAGAGGTGAGTGTTATGTACCCTACACACATACACACACACACACACACATATTTAAAAGTTTGTCATAAGGACAACCGCAGGATTTCGCCGGAAGCGGGTGCTAATCTGAAAAAATTGCAACCGCTGCCAGGGAAATCGCGGTAAAATTTCAGTCGTAACCACGTCTCACGACCGTGAGATATGTGATTACAGTCTGCGACGAATTCAATATGATGATCCGGCAAAAGTCTCGTGCACCCTTAGGACACTGAGCGACCCAAGAACGACCGCCTTCTGCATTTTCCCCGCAAGTGTCTCAGCATTTTGTTGACACGCAGGGATGCTTTTCAGGCTATTAACCAGTGAAACCTTGGCACCTCCAAGAGCGCCGATGATCAAGACGATCAGCTTAACAGAACATTCCGGGTATAACCGTCGCAACTCCCCTATAAGTTCTTTATACCTCTCTCTTTTTTCTTTCTCCTTGGGTGTCACGTTTTTGTCAGCTGTTGTCGAAAATTCGATAACGAACATTGTTCGTTTCTCTTAGTCAAGGGGAACTACGTTGCAACAGAAACAATTGTAGAGAATATGAAGTTCCAATATATGCGGCACTTCTCATTTTCGACAATGGATTCTATTCCTTTAGGAGCGTTTAGCGGAGATTTATTAGGGCTAATGCCGTAAGAGTGACAGATGTTGTAAAAAGCACTCTTAGTGCCGCATTGTGCCTTTGGATGTAGGTTGTTCCCGCATGAGTTGGTCAACTAGCTCGGGGTGAGCTAGACATGCTCTGCAGCTGATATCGGGAATGGCTTTGCTCACAATGTGGCGACGGTATGCTAGAGTGGAAATGACACCGTCTTGACATGCCAAAATGAAGCCCTCCATGCTTTCCTAATCCGGGCCTTCAGGTGTGAGTATTCAAGATGGATAAGATTTGATGCATTTTTCTCACCCCTGATATTTAAGTCAAGGCCGAGTGTTTCAGCAGCCTCCTCGGCTGCATTATACCGAAACGCCCCTTTGCCCACTTGTTCGTGTTTCCTGACTATTTTAAGAAGAGGGTCTTGTCCATTTGCGACTACATGTGCTGTACCCGGAATAATCCTGTTGTGAAGACATTCAAGATCCAATATTCCAGGACCACCTTGACGGCGTGAGATGTAAAGTCGTACAACAGAAGATTTAAGGTGCATGCTTTTCTTCATGTGCATAACCTTTCGGGACCCGATATCGAGGGATCTGAGCTCGTCCTTCGTCCACGAAACTACTCCAAATGAATAGAGTACTACTGGGATGGCAAGCATGTTCGCTGCAGAAACTTTATTCCTCGCCGACAGTTCGGAAGACCATATCCGTCGGATGAGACGTTTGTATCTGCATCGGAGAGTATCCTTTATAGATGTCACGTACTGATTGCGGTTCTGTGGAACGCCCAGGTATGTATAAGTCTCTCCAAAGCAAAGGTGTCGTATAGCGCTTCGGTCAACGAGCTCAGGATCTTCGGGAATGCCATTAACTTTTCCTTTCTTCAAATTAACCTTGGCGTATTTCTCTACCCGAACTCCATTCCAATCTCTTGAGTGAGTGCACTCTTTGACAATTTTAAGAGCTAGATGTAGTTTCTCTTGATTTCTAGCATAGATCTTAAGATCATTCATGTAAAATACATGAGTGACCTTATGCTTTCGGTTTCCAGGTTTGCCGCAGAGGTACCCTTCGGAATGTTGAAGTGTGAGAGATAGTGGCAATAATGTGAGGGGCCATTCATTAACTACGGAAGGGTCCCTAGGAGGAGGGTTTTTTTTTAATCTCTACATGACCTTACCTCGGGGAGTGGGGGGAGGGGTTAAAACTATTCTTACGTAATATCTTACTACGTCAATTATTGTTTCAATTCGAACGATCACAGTAGCTACATTAATTCTACTCAAACTAACCATTTTATAATTTGAAAAATCGCGCTTTTAGTAGGCTTAAATGGCGGTTTCTGTCACACTCTATTTTATTTTCTCTATCCGCCGCTGGCACGCTATGACAGGTTATGACGGGCGTTAATGATATGTAACTATTCAACGCTATGTAGAAAAATTCTAAGTTAAATATTACGTAAGAAAGGGGGGGGGGTCAAGAAATCTTATGTATCCTTACGTGGGCGGGGGGAGTCAAAAATTGTCAAAATCGCCCTCACGTAATTAACGAACGGCCCCTAGCGCAAAAGATGAGAGGGCTTATGCGTCGCCCTGAAACGCACCTCTCTGAAAGGTGATACTGTTAGTGATCACACGATATTTCCCAAATGAGATCGTAAATCTGGTTTTCCAAAGCGGCATTAATCTCTCTA
>CAKNXH010039523.1:0-15631 GCA_932178445.1 Andricus quercusramuli | reverse complement strand
TGACTCAGTGGGTCTCAAAACGTCGACATTTAATGAAATCCACGAAAGTCATTTTTCACATAAAACCAATACCTTCTCATTACGATGAGAATGTAAAAAAAGCATTAGACTTAGCTTTTCAGGCGTCTTGGTATTTGTTTATTTTTTGAAGTTCCACGAAACCACAACTAAGCAGCTTTTCGGTCGATTCTGTACTACAATAATTCATTTTGCCATAACTTTAAGATCGCACTTAAAAAATAAAAAAAATTGATTAGCATTTCGAACTCGAAAGTTGATTGCCTCACTACCCGATTCGGGTAGTGTTTCTAGGTGGATAAATACTACCAGTGTGGGTCCACCACACCCACGACGGGTCAACAACACGCAGTATTCCCCGAACGGTCACCCATCCAAGTACTAACCGCACCCAACACTGCTTAACTTCAGTGATCTAACGGGAACTGGTGTTTTCAGCGTGGTATCGCCGTTGACGATCGCACTTATCTAAAAAAAAAAAAGGGATCTTTCCGAGCATGAATTAAAAAACCGACCATCTATAGTATTTAAATTTAAAATTGTATTAATCATGGTTTCCATAAAGATAGCAATGTATTTTGCATACCCAGTATTCGAGATAGCAGACGATAAGTCATTGTTTTCTTATCAAGGTGCATTCCCATGCGGGCAGAAAACGTCGGCGTAAAGCAGAAACTCATGAGAGTAAAAGAGACCAATAGATCTGTCCGTCTCTTTCACTCTCATGAGTTTTCGTTTTACGCCGACGTTTTCTGCCAACATGGTACTGCACCTTCAGGTACTGATTGTGAAATAGCCTAATACGCACTTTTAGCAAACATTTCAAACGCTTAGGCCACGGTAAAGTTCAAGCACCCTAATGATTCTACACGTAAAATACTTGCTGATCCTATTAACAAAAGTCCGTGTTGACGGTAAACGAAGCTGGTTCACATTAAAGACCAAATTTCGTTTCAGGAAATTATATTTCAAAGAAGTATCAAAGAAACAAAATATGTATGATAATATGAAAGATTTCTACAAAAAGAAGTCGGTTTGAAATATCACAAGTTACCTTTCCGCAACCGGCAGGGCCCATAACAATTTGTCCGTACCTCATTCTTAAAAATTACACTCGCTCCGTTACTTTACGAACGGATCATGACAGCCATGATCCAATAAATACATGGTCTACCCACGCGCGAGTAAAAAAAACTGAGCCAATGAGGACCCACCGCTTTTTTTCTCCATCTTCGATGAAAAAGGCGGCAAACGTAAGTGATTTTAAAATGTAAAATGTTAGAATTGAAACTTCTTGTAATTTTGAGATATACAAATACTTCAATTCTGATCAAATGTATTTTAATGTTGAAAATGGTTGAAGGAAAATACGGATGCAGTGCTCACAACATATAAGATAATAATTATCATGTTTTATTTATTAAAAATAAATTTAAAAATTCAAAATTTTTTTAAAAATAATAAATAAAAAAGGAAAATTTGAGTTCGAGATATACAATATTTATTCACAATTCTGAAATACTCTTGCTCACTCCTTTTTTTACAATTTCTATTACGCTCGTAATATAATTATTACATTTGGCACGGGAGAAGGTGGCAAGTGACAATTTTCGAAAAAAGGCATTCTCTGTTCGAAAATTCTCCACAATTCAAATACACACCGAGTAAAAACGATTTGCTCCGAACCGTATTTTTAATGGTAGCAGTACGACGAAGTTGGTTTTTTATGTAAAAAGGCATATACTTCAATATCTTTATGGTTCAAGAGCAGAGAAAATGTTTTATATATTACATGGAATATATTTTATAAATCGTATGTGAAATTGTGACACCGTTTCATTCAAAAGTGATTTTCTGGTAAGTGAATAACTTTTTTGGGTAAAACTTGCTTTCTCGGTGTTCATCTACTGAACATCTCGGCGGGGACATTTCACAATTTGAAAAGCAAAATAACAATTGAAATTGTTGTGACGATTTTAAGTTGATTTTCAGAGGCCACAAAATTCTAACCTCAAAAGTAAATGACAGTTCCCTCCGAAATGAATGTTTGTTTTATAAATCAACTGTTGCCCCTGTATTCAGTAACCGTTTCACCGTGTACATGTAATATAAAATCACATTATGAATCTATGTTATTCTTAGCAGACTTTTTTACGAAATGATAAATCTTGTTGGCGAAACCACATAATATTCCACACATGCATATTTATAGGTAAAAGGAAGTCGAAATTTTACAATATGAGACAGTCTTTACAACTTCATGTAAAAATAGTAAATCTTAATTTCAAAATATATATACAAATGAAGATAATTTACTTTTTACATTGCATTGCCTGGTGACTCGTGGACAAAGTTGTCTCTGAAATTTCGAAGATGAATTGGATCTTCATTTAATTCGTATCATGATTTATCTTTATGGAGGAAGTTTTTAATTTATGACAGGTGCTTTCCAGCGGATAAATCCTAATCTGTACCTGACTTTCTACAAGCAACTACTCATAAATTACAAAACTGGAAATCTCTCAAGATCCAGTGCGGAGGAAATAATCTAAAGAAGAAGTGGAAATCATAAATTCTTCAAGCGCAAAGCTATTGTCGTCCAGATACAGACGTTACTTATTTCTTAAAAATTTGAGGACCCGCGTGGTGATATTACGGTCATCTGTCACTTTTGCATACAATGTGAATTATGTATACACTGTTAAACGGAGATATTTACAATGTAATTGACATGAATATCAAAATTTGTATGTACTTTTCATCACCCTCATTCATTCTCATTTACAAACTTCCATTCTCTCCTGAATATAATTTATTTTCTCCTCAGTGTTCTTATAATATCATTCAGTAGTTATTCCAAGTTTTTTTGGAATTTATTACTTCAATAATTTTATATTATTTCTTCCTACCTATTCATTTTCCTATAATACTTTTCCGTACACAGAGTACGCGTCAAACTCAAACTGCGCGGTCATAAAACAAAATGGTAGAACTAAGCGGTTGCGTGATTTGGATGAAACGGAGCCCTCAAGTGGCCAGACCATGACGAGTGGATCACAGTAACCCGGCACCTTGCTCCCAACCCCCCACCATAATGCAGTTTTCCATGGTCGTTACGGAAAAAGCCGTGGCGTGGCGCGGTTGTTGCCTGGCGGTACATTTTAACCCATATTATTGTGAACTAATGACGGTACGGTTGAATCTTCCCATTATTAGTAACAATAAAAATGGAATGCGAGCACTGCAAAGTTATCATTTCTACAAAACTAACCCTTTATAGGCATTTACGAGAGGTACATGAAGTACCAAAAGAGGAAACAAAATTTAAATGTTCAAATTGTGACACAGGATTCACGCAGAAAACAAATTTTAAGGAACACTTACAACTATGCCATGCAGTGCCAAAAGTTTTTGAACCAAAAATATTAAAATGTTCGATTTGCTATGTAGAGTTCACGCGAAATTCAAATTTAAATAAACATTTACAACGATTTCATGCGGAGAAGCTGTCCCATGAATGTTTCATGTAAGTACAAATTCAATCTGTGCTCATATTAATACGTTTGAATCACGGTTTTTTTAAATTTCCTATAATTTTTAAAACAAATGATTTAAGTCAATACCTATTACCGTAATTTATAGGCAAAAACATATCACTTTTAAATCTTATTCTGTCAAAACTATCTTTCCAGATTGAACATTTAACTCCTTTTTGACAGTTGAACTACTTTATTAAAAATTAATTTTTGTATGCTTTTTATTGGCATTTAATAGGCTACAAAATACACAGGCACACAAAAATAAAAGAAGTGTGCGGAGATATGTATACATATAGCATAGTCAAAATCTGCGTTGATTGAAATGTACAGCTTACAGTTTTTTTTATTAGAATTTGAATTTTTAGTTTAGCTCAAATTATCTCAAGTTGGCCATCATATTTTGTTAATGCGGCCAAAATGTGAATTCGCGAAATTAGGTAGAATGACAGCGTTCTCAGAAATTAAAATATTAAAATTATCGTTATCGTAAAAAATCTTTGATAGAAATAAAAAATTAGATTTTTTATTAAAATTTTAATAATTTGTTCAAAGTAAAAAAATAAATGATTTGTCATAGAATCATTGTAAAACTAGTAAGAGAAAATCCAATAGATAATTTTTTAATTGAAAAATATACTCTTCAATTGTTGAATCGAATGGCGCTTTTTGATTTTACGTATTTCGCATCTTCAAAAATCATTTATTGCCTCCTTTAAAGATATAATAAAAATATTCATATTCATTTTTTAATTAAGTTTCTGGTGTCTATCGTGAATTAAAAATTATGGTCTTTTTGTTAAATAGTTAGAAATAAAATATCCAGTCAACATGATTTTTTCCAACATAATATTGATAGCAGACTATATTACATGAAAGTCTACGTACCATATCGTAATTAACTAACAATTTGACTGAGGTATTATCTTTTGATCTCTAACTAGCAGAAAGCTCACTCAACATACATAAAAATCTACGCAGATGGTGAAACATATTTTTAAATTAAGTTACAATTTCTAAGTCGAATTTTTGAGTGAAAATTTTTTATTTAATTGTTGCTATGAATGGAGAGATTGTTTTAAGGAAGATTTTAAAGTCTTTTTTCATGTTTTAAACTTATACTTTTGAGGCAGCACTTATAATCATCAGATCTAGTTTTCCTAAGGCATAAAAATTATTATTTAACCTACATTTTTATTAAAAATTTATTGTTAAACGGCACATGGAGATGATTTCTATTGGAGAAGTTTTAATGAGCGATGAAAATATTAGCGAACATATTCATACGGACTTCGACCATGTTTATTGTTCTACAGCACCAGAAAAAAAGTAGCATAGAAAATTCAAATTCATGTTTTCAAAATTCAAATGTTTTCTATAGGAATTCGTCTTTTTCGCCTTGAAAATTCAAGAGTTTGGCAGAAAATTCAAATATTTTGTATATGATTCGTTTTCTTATATTAAAAATTAATTTGTTTCAACGAAAGTTTAACTGTTTGATTTTTGGGTAAAAGTTGATATTTTTAGTTTAAAAAATCAACTATTTGGTTAAAAATGTACTTATTTCGTTGAAAATTCGTATTTTTTAGTAGAAAATTGATCTGTTTGGTCGGAAATGTATCTTTTTGATTAAAATTAATGAAAATACTGTGCAATCATAATAGCCTTAAATATAAACTATGTGCAAAATAGATTAATTTTGTTTTGATTAACTATGAAATCATTCTTTCCTTCTTCATGAACATATCGGTGAGAATTTTTTAACTCCATCTTTACTATTGTCACAATAATATTTTAAACGTAGTGTCTTTGAATAAACCGCCAGACGTCAGCTGCGCCACACCACGGTCTTTGCCGTAAAGACCAAGGAAAACTGCACTGTGGTGGGGGGTTGGGAGCACGGTGCCGGGTTACTGTGATCCACTCGTAGACCATGTATTTAGGGCCCGAGCACAATGGAGACCTGAAACCGAAACTTGAACCCGAAGATAACTCTTTCTTTTTCTACCGTAGCTACGGTAAAAAAGGACAGAGATATCTTCGGGTTCAGGTTTCGAGTTCGGGTCTCCATTGTGCTCGGGCCCTTATTGGATCATGATGACAGCTACGCAGTGCTCTCAACGACGAGTGGATCACAGTAACCCGGCACCTTGCTCCCACCCCCCCACTATAATGCAGTTTTCTCTGGTCGTTACGGAAAAAGCCGTGGTATGGTGCGGCTGTTGCCTGGCGGTAAATTTTAAGCCATATTATTGTGAAGTAATGACGGTACGGTTAAATCTTCCGATTATTAATAACAATAAAAATGGAATGCGAGCACTGCATAGTTATCATTTCTACAAAACCAAACCTTTATAGGCATTTACAAGAGGTACATAAAGTACCAAAAGAGGAAAAAAAAATTAAATGTTCAAATTGTGACACGGAATTCACGGAGAAAAAAAAATGTGAAGGAACACTTACAACTATTCCATGCAGTGACATAAGTTTTTGAAGCAAAAATATTAAAATGTTCGATTTGTAATGTAGAGTTCACGAGAAATTCAAATTTAAATAAACATTTACAACGATTTCATGCGGAGAAGCTGTCCCATGAATGTTTCATGTAAGTACAAATTCAATCTGTAATCATATTGATACGTTTGAATTACGTTTTTTTTTTAAATTTCCTATAATTTTAAAAAAAATGATATAAGTCAATTCCTATTACCGTAATTTATGTGCAAAAAAGGATAGTTTTTTAAATCTTATTCTGTCAAAACTATTTTCTTGGATTGAACATTCAACTCCTTTTTTGACATTTGAACTACTTTATTAAAAATTAATTTATTCAAAATTATTCAATCGTGATATGCGAAGGCGGATTGGTAGAATGACAGTTTCTAGAACTGACGATTATTTCATAGAGTATATTTGGAGGAGCATGCATGGTTCAGTTGAAGAACTTTTTATAGATTTTACTAAAGCACTTTTCAATTTTTACCCACATTGAATGTTGCATGTGAGGTGAATTTTGCATGATGAATGACTTAATTAATAGAAAAAAAAAAAAAAAAAAAAAAAAAATGATAAAAATAAGAACAAAAAACGCATGCTTAATTGACAAGTGGACTAGGCCTACTGGGGATCGACACGTAAAAAAACGCGCCTCATCTAAATTTTAAAGGTACCATAATATATTTATTCATTCAATTATTTATTTAATTATTCATATAATTATTCATTTATTCATTCAATTAGTTATTCAATTATTTATTTAATTAACTTAGTATTTATCTATTTAATTATTCATTGGATTATTCATTTATTTATCTAATCTACGTTACTTTGCAATTACAGTTAGCCAACGATAACGTTACGTACTTTGCATTACCACCGCAACGTACAGTCAGTAGCCTCCGGTTGAAATAGAGGTGGGAACAGAGCCATTTAAATTTTAAAGGTACCCTCGTGCGTACATACACAGAAGCCTACGGTTGAGCACCACAGCGCTTCGTCCAGCTTGGAGTTCGAGCTCCCTCGAGGCGGAGCACTGCACAATAGAAAAGGGTCGCTAGGCCAAGTCAGGTACGATGGTACCCTGAGATGCGTTTAACCCAAAAATTAGATTTTTTATTACAATTTTAATAATTTGTTCAAAGTAAAAAAATAATTGATTTGTCATAGAATCATTGTAAAACTAGTAAGAGAAAATCCAATAGATCTTCAACAATCATGTATTGCCTCCTTTAAAGATATAATAGAAATATTCATATACATTTTTAATAAAGTTTCTGGTGTCTATCGAGAATTGGAAATTATTATGGTCTTTTTGTTAAATAGTTAGAAATATCCAGTCAACATGAATTTTTTAAACATAATATTGATTGCAGACTATATTACATGAAAGTCGACGTACCATAGCGTAATTAACTAACAATTTGACTGAGGTATTATCTATTGATCCCTAACTAGCAGAAAACTCACTCAAAATACATAAAAATCTACGTAGATGGTGAAACATATTTTTTAATTAATTTACAATTTCTAAGTCGAATTTTTGTGTGAAAAATTTTCATTTAATTGTTGCTATGAATGGAGCTATGACTTACACTTTTGAGGCAGCACTTATAATCATCAGATCTAGTTTTCCTAAGGCATACAAATTATTATTTAACCTAGATTTTTAATAAAAATTCATTCTTAAACGGCGGATAAGTTGAAATAAAAGTACCTACATACTTTAAAGCGCGAAAATTTTAATTTGGTTCATCACATTTTTTGTAAATGAAAATTTAACTATTATATTTTTGTTTAAAATTAATTGTTTTGTTCAAGATTCATAAATTTATTTAAAAATTGATCTTTGGTTTAACATAATACAAAACTTAAGATTTAACCATTCAATTTTAGGTGGAAAAATTATCATTTTTAGTTGAAAATTCATCACTTTGGCTGAAATTTTTTTTCTTTTTTTTTGGAGAATTAATTTTTTAAACTGGAATTCCAACTATTTTGTTGAGAGTTTGTCTTTTTTACTTAATATTTCATCTTTTTTTTTCAAACGATGTATTTTTTGTAGGAAATTATTCTTTATGTTTCAAAATCAATCTTATTGTTTGAAACTTTATCTTTTTTGGGGAAAATTTAACTACTCTAGTTAAGTATTCATCATTTCAGTTAAAATGGCATACATTAATCTTATTAATCTCATTATTATTAATCTCTATTAATTCAAATTATTATTAATTAATTTACTATTGTCACAATAATATTTTAAACGTAGTGTCTTTGAATAAACCGCCAGACGTCAGCTCAGTGATGCTAATAGACCGCGACTTTTTCAACTGCGCAAGCGTTGCGTTGGAAGGGGAAAGCCACGTTATTGGCCGTAATACGCGCGCTTCTTTTAAATGCTTCAAATTAACACAAATATGGTGACGGACTAAAAATAAGGAATAATGCTAGTTTTATTTTTAAGTCGAGATATTATGATAATTTATGTTAATATGGTTCACATATATTACTACAATAACTATAAGAACCCTGATAATACAGTATTTTATTATTATTGCTATGGAAAAAGTAATGTACCTAATATCCCAGTAAAAAATCCCATTGTAGTATAAAGTTTGTCTGAAAATATAGTAAATTAATCACCCCAAAGTTCAAAATTTTCAAATTTGAAAGAAAAAATATATTATTTTGACTAACGTTCTTCACATGTTCTCAATCAGCTGTTACAGTTAGGTAAAGTTCACTGTATTTTTGCGTATGTTTTCCTTCCTTAAGATACAACGTTTAATGTACGGCTCTTATACTATACTATGACTTATAATGCAAATCTTTACAAGTTTCTATTAACTTAAAAGTTTCATATGAGACCTCCAAAATGTTTTTTATCACATTGTTTCTAATGAAGTTTTTCTCTCTATGAATACTCTATCAAATAAAAGATTCGATAACAGGTTTTTCCAAGTATAATTGTACATGGTACGGATCTATTCAAATATTACGCATTTTTTAACATTTCACTCGGAATATGTATACAGTACTATATTAAATTAAATTCAAATTGCTTCAGATTCCTAACTTTTCAAGTAAAAATGTCCACCATAATAGATTAATTTTCAATTTAAAAAGGTCATTTTTCAACCAAAAATAGAATGGTTAAATTTTCAATTCAAAAAATTAGTGTTAAAAGAAAGAGATAAATTTTCAAATAAAATGATGGAATATTGAATTGGAATAAATACATTTTAAGTTTGAAGCAAATTTTTGACAAAAGAAACTAATTAAAAAACAAAATTGATTTATCAAATTTGAAAAATTTGAACTTCAGGACAGTTCATTAACGATTTTTAGACAAACTTTGATATTTTAATCGGACATTTTATTAAATTACATTTCCCATAGTAACAGTAATAAAATACTGTATTATCATGAATCTTATAGTTATTGCAGTAACATATATGAACCATATTAATATAAATTATTATAATTTCTCGACTTAAAAGTAAAAATAAATTTGAAGCATTTAAAATAAGCGCGCGTATTACGGCCAATAACGAAACTTTCCCCTTCCAACGCGACGCTTGGGCAGTTGGAAAGGTCGCGGTCTATTAGCATCACTGCGTCAGCTGCGCCACACCACGGTCTTCGCCGTAAAGACCAAGGAAAACTGCACTGTGGTGGGGGGATGGGAGCAAGGTGCCGGGTTACTGTGATCGTAGAGGGAAGATAGGTATAGAGGCGACAATGCAATGGGTAGCTTGAAGCATGATCCAATAAATACATGGTCTAGCCACTTGAGGGCACCGTTTCGTCCAAATCACGCAACCGCTTAGTTCTACCATTTTGTTTTATGACCGCGCAGTTTGAGTTTGACGCGTACTCTGTGTACGGAAAAGTATTATAGGAAAATGAATATGTAGGAAGAAATAATATGAAATTATTGAAGTAATAAATTAAAAAAAAACTTGGAATAACTACTAAATGATATTATTAGAACATTGAGGAGAAAATTAAATATATTCAGGAGAGAATGAAAGTTTGTAAATGAGAATGAATGAGGGTGATGAAAAGTACATACAAATTTTGATATTCATGTCAATTACATTGTAAATATCTCCGTTTAACAGTGTATACATAATTCACACTGTATGCAAAAGTGACAGATGACCGTAATATCACCACGCGGGTCCTTAAATTTTAAAGAAATAAGTAAGGTCTGTATCTGGACGACAATAGCTTTGCGCTTGAAGAATTTATGATTTCCACTTCTTCTTTAGATTATTTCCTCCGCACTAGATCTTGAGAGATTTCCAGTTTTGTAATGTATGAGTAGCTGCTTGTAGAAGGTCAGGTACAGATTAAGATTTATCCGCTGGAAAGCACCTGTCATAAATTGAAAACTTCCTTTATAAAGATAAATCATGATACGAATTAAATGAAGATCCAATTCATCTTCGAAATTTCAGAGACAACTTTGTCCACGAGTCACCAGGCAATGCAATGTAATAAGTAAATTATCTTAATTTGTATATATGTATTGAAATTAAGATTGACTATTTTTACATGAAGTTGAAAAGACTGTTTCATATTGTAAAATTTCACCTTCCTTTTACCTATAAATATGCATGTGCGTGCAATATTATGTGGTTTCGCCAACAACATTTATGATTCCGTAAAGAAGTCTGCTAAGAATAACATAGATTTATAATGTGATTTTATATTACATGTACACGGTGAAACGGTTACTATGAATACAGGGGCAACAGTTGATTCATAAAACAAAAATTCATTTCGGAGGGAACTGTCATTTAATTTTGAGGTTAGAATTTTGTGGCCTCTGAAAATCATCTTAAAATCGTCACAACAATTTCAACTGTGATTTTTCTTTTCAAATTGTGAAATGTCCCCGCCGAGATGTTCCATACATGAACACCGAGAAAGCAAGTTTTATCCAAAAAAGTTATTCACTTACCAAAAAATCATTTTTGAATGAAACGGTGTCACAATTTGACATGCGATTTATAAAATATATTCCATGTGATATATAAAACATTTTCTCTGCTCTTGAACCATAAAGATATTGAAGTATATGCCTTTTTACATGAAAACCCAACTTCGACGTACTGCTACCATTAAAAATACGGTTCGGAGCAAATCGTTTTAACTTGGTGTGTATTTGAATTGTGGAGAATTTTCTAACAGAGAATGCCTTTTTTCGAAAATTGTCACTTGCCACCTTCTCCCGTGCCAAATGTAATAATTATATTACGAACGTAATAGAAATGGTAAAAAAAGGAGTGTGCAAGAGTATTTCAGAATTGTGAATAAATATTGTATATCTGATCGAACTTAAATTTTCCTCCAAAACTGAGGAACAATATTTTCTAATAAATAAAACATGATAATTATCATCTTATATATCGTGGGCACTGCATCCGTATTTTCCTTCACCCATTTTCAACATTAAAATACATTTGATTAGAATTGAAGTATTTGTATATCTCAAAATTACAAGAAATTTCAATTCTAACATTTTACATTTTAAAATCACTTACGTTTGCCGCCTTTTTCATCCAAGATGGAGAAAAGAAGCGGTGGGTCCTCATTGGCTCAGTTTTTTTTACTTGCGCGTGGCTAGACCATGTATTTATTGGATCATGGCTTGAAGCACGCTAAGGAGAGCGAGACGGCAGGGGAAGGCTTAGTTAGAGAACCAGCAACGCGGAGGCGCTAGTGCCACGAACCAGTGCTTTTACGCTTAACGTGTGTAAGTGGGGTAGGTGAAGAGTGTACCGTGTACATGAGTCGAACTGCAAAAACTTTAGAACCCTTATACCTGGACTGGTCATTCCGAACTATATTCTGGCTATTAACTTTCTTCCAATATTTTCGTGAATGGAAATATCCACCGATACGTTTTTCATTTGAAACTTTGTATTTTGATATTTCAAGTCAAAATTGGAAAAAAATAACTTTTTTTTTTAAACGACCCCATTAGAAATTTTTTGATTCGCCCAGACGAATAATTCTTTTCTTAGAATGATTAATTACAGTAGTCATTATTATTACAATATGTGAGCATTTATTCAATATTATTTGATTTTAAATTGTAACAATAACAAACACGTGAACTTATTAATAAATACACAAACACAAATGTACAAATAATATCCTCCGCATACAATAATTATTTTCTTAGAATTATAATAAAATGTATGGGCATTTTTTACATTATTTGATTTTGTACTTATACATTCTCTACTCTCATACTTATCTTTCTGCGTTCGTGGAAAAAATCTGAATAATGTAGGTAAAACTTTTTTTTTAGTCTTATAAATAAAAAAACATTGTATCATTATCGTAAGTACAGTTGAGGTCTCGGATCCAATAACTCACCCGACTCTCGTACTATTTTCAAAGTACATATTTCAGTCAATTTTTGATGAATTTATCTAAAATATTCCAGGTATTTTCTTTGAACTATATAGAAAAACTTTCTTGCTGGATGTCGTTTTTAGTCTGAAGTGGCCTCGATACTTTTTGTCTCCGAAATTAGGTAAATGTGTGGTTTCAATAAAATTTGTACGAGTTGTGATGATTTATGTTTTAATCACTTATTGAAGCCTATATCTAAAAAATTAATGTTGTGAATTTGAAAATTCCCATTCCTTAAAATCGAGGTGACGCGTTTAGCGTTTTCAAGCGTTTCGCGAGTTTGAATTCGAGAGCTCAAGTGCAGAAATTGTTTCATTCAAACACTTTACGAAAATTAAAATTGCGATTCTCACACAACATTCAAAAACATTAAAAGTATAACAATAACAAAACCTTATAACATTAAATAACGATCTAATAAACAAGAAACACATTTCTTCTCTTACTTCTCCAGTAAAATATGATATAGAATATACTTGAGGGTTTCAGCTTTTAAAATTATTTGTATAATTTGGACGTATTTATTCGACAAAATTGATATTTATTAACCTACACGTAGGAAGTAGAATATTCTCCAACAGTGCGGGCTCTTGCAATTCTAACATTGTTAATGTAAGGGAAAAAATTAGACATGTAATGCCCCATTACGGGAATTTTCTGATTAATAATTATTGTGAAGTAATTAATTTCTTCACGTAATTCATACACGGCTCCTGAGTAGAAGAATAGATATTTTTACCAAAACAATAAAAAATCATATTTCCTATGCTTTTAACAATACGGTAATAAAAGTTTCAATTGTTATGTAAAAAATGGTTACTTTGTCCAAATCTTTTATTTAAAAAAAGTTCAGAACTGAAAAAGGAGAGAATATTCTTATTTCTTAAGACTACAAGATATAACGATCTGCTTTATAAATATTTGATTCTTTCCATATAATTTACACGTGAAAAGTATTGAAAATAACGCACATTCCATTTTCATACCTGCAAAGTTCTGAAATTCTTACAGAGATTTATATGAAAGGAAATTTTATTAACAACCCTCCCGTTTATTTTGTAATCAAAAATTTACTATTGCAGAGTGGCAAGGAAGGTTTGAAGCACACTACATATAGAAAGGCCAATTGCAGTGTATCAACATTACCACTAAAAACAATGACTTTCCGTCTAAAAAAACTCTCGTCATATTAGTCCAGACATCTAATAATTATATTCAACGCATTTATTTTCTATAGCGTTTCACTGAGAATTTCAATGGTATGGGAATTTCAAATTTTCCAACCATGACGACGACGCTTCCCGAAAATATTTTTGAACAATTTTCCAAAAACTGTGTTTTCGTAGACTGCTTTCGTAAACTTAGAAAATTCTGGGAAAGTTAACAAAAAAGAAGAAACTTCTTTCAATAATAGGCGCAGAGTTGTATGTCTGCAAAGAACCCCGATTTTTTCAAAAAAGAAGGCTAAAACCCCAATTCTGAAGTTAATATTCCTAGTTTAAAAGCTGGAAATTTTAAGAAAAAATATTCTCCATTTTAATTAAAGTGTACGTAATTTCGAGTAATTCTAAAAAAAAATAAAGTCCGAACCTCAATGTGTCATAAGCAATGGCCTTCCAAAATTGACCACTATTGACGACATTGACGTATTCTTTAGAGCAAATTACTCGTGTTCAGTTTTTTCGAAATACTTTTTTTGTGGGTAAATCTATGTTAATGATGACAGAGAAAAAAATTTCATGTAGGATGTGCAAATGTAAAAAAAAAACTTCCAGCCTTCATAGATCAAGAGTTAGGACTCTTCAAAAGAACACATTTGTTGCTATTATTAACCAGAAAAAGATTTTTTTTGAATAGCTCGTTTGATGAATATCCTACGGAAAACGATGCAACAAACCGTTCCAGGTGAAAATAAATTTTTTCGTATAAGATGCCTAGACTATATTCAAATTTTAAATATGACGGACTTTTTTTAAACGTCGCTTATTTTCGGCATCTTCTGCATTTTCCTGATGTCTTTCCGCCATAAATATGCAAAGACATGTTTTTGCAGCAAACGAAATGTAGCAAAAATGAATAATAATCAATTCTAAATTAAAATATTTATAAGGGGTATAAAAAAAAATAATTCCGAATCTCAACTTGCATTCTCGATTTTTCTGTTTCCTTTGGGTTATAAATGAAACACGTTGAAAGAGACATGAATCAGATAATATTCAGAGGTCGCTTATAGTAAATTTGTCTGCTTTTATACAAGAATTCATCTTTTTAAAAACATCTGATCATATTGGCAAATTATGCAGAATGTAGAAGATGTAGCTTATTAAAAAGAGTATTTTTGGATCATCAGTCTCTTTATAAATTATGCATATACTTAATGACCTCTCCATAAGCGGGATAGATAATTCACACTACTTTCTAACAATTTCCTTCGCATATTTCGCTCAGATATTGTATATAATTTTGCGTTATCATCTGCCTTTTTCGAGAAAAATCAATTTTTATCAATCAATCAATACACATTGAGATTCGGACTTGCTTTTGTCTAAGCACTCCTAAAATTCATATGCTGTTAATTTATAAATAAACAAACGCCTTTTGCTACGTGCATGCAAATATTATGCTGTTAGTGATATATTGTCAAAATGTTCAGAATAAATACTCATAGTTATTATTGGGAAATGTTCAAAATATTATCAAAAACATTCTCTGTAAAAACCAGAGATCTTTTTTTCTGTATCGTATTTTTTGAGTCCTTTTTTGAAATATGATAACTTCATGGTGTTATTATTTTCAATGTAGAAAAACGACTCTGGAATCCCACGAGTGGTTTCATTTTAGTATGACTGGAGACAGGGTTTTTAGTTGTATTTCAATGCCTGGAATTAGCTCTACTAAACAGTCTTGTAACTGACTAAATTTTCATGTGAACATTTCAAAAACTTGGCAGAGTACAACTGAATTTGCATAATCAATTGAATTTGTGAAATCGAAGATGATGAAGTAATTATAAAGTAAAATTGAATAGAAAATAGCCCTGTAAAAGTATAAGGAATTTATTTTTGTGAAAGTATATTTAAAAAATTTCAATTTCAAACCTCCTAGGGCCAGGTGATCCACCTCTAGATAAAAGCTACAGATAAATTTAT
>CAKNXH010039513.1:0-12981 GCA_932178445.1 Andricus quercusramuli | reverse complement strand
AATGAACTTTCGAGTTCGAACTGCTAATCTATAATAATAATAATAATTTAAAAAGCTACAATTCTTGTTCAACTTAAAATTAGAATTAACGACTTATTCATTTTCGATACATAGAACCAAAAAGACGAGTTCTATCATAAAAAAGTAGTTCAAAGAAAAATTGTAGATATTTTGAAAAGCTTCAATTCTTCTCTTAAACATTTTTCACGTATCTGTCGTCGCTTGGCGTACAACTGGAATATCCGGTCATAAGATAGCATTTTTTATGCATAAAACCATAACCGTTCAACCATTTGATCCGTTCATTTTTTCGAGAGTTATCGTGTTTACAAACATACAGACAGACATACATACAGACAGACGCCATCGCCAAAACTTGATCTTCGGTTCCAGGGGGTCTTAAAACGTGGAAATTCGTTGAAAAATTGAGGTGTGAAATTTCGGACGATTTCTTTCTCAATCATAAATTATGAGAATGTAAAAATGGTTCGAAAAAAGTTGCAGAAATATTTTCATTTATAAAAGTTTTTTTCATATTATACATGAAACTTTCGTAAAATTATTATCTTATTCAAATCCCCTAACATTAATTTAGCTGATCAATATTTCAATTAAATAGAGATTCATGTTTACCAGTCTTGTACAGGAAGTATAACATAAGTTCACATAACTTTTTCAAATAGTACCTAGGTAAATAAGTCCATTTTCTCGATTAACCCCACGCTAAAAACAGTCCCTGAGGGTTCGCAAATACATAATAAAAAGGATCTGTGACATGCAATACATAACTGCTTACCTTATCCGTCGGACTACAAACTAAATCACGGTATGTTTGATACTTTATCACCCCCCCCCCCCACCCTGAAAATGTGACGATTTCTCATATAGGAAGTAAGTAGCAGACCCCCCCCCCCCCAAGATCGTAAAAATATTTTGACGTATTTAAAAAAAATTGCAAAACAAAAGGTTTCTTCATTAATTATATTTTTGTATCCTTTGAGGTAAATCAAATTGATCCCAAATTTGTTTTCTGAAACTGCCTCACTTGTCCCTATAGGATATACATTGGGTCCTAGGAAATCGCTGCTGTCCGAATGTATAACCTAGTAACTGCTATTTGCCATAGAGGCTTTTTTCCAATGCTTATGCACGGGACAGTGATCGGCTCTCTTATTTCGGAAAAAAATCGAATTTTCGATTTTTCTAAATTTTTCTGAATCCTAAATTGAAATCGGAGATAGATCTTTCTACTAAGAATTACAAAATTCCCGGTCAAGAGAGAAATTCATTGTCATTCTTCTGGATTTGCACAGCCCTGTCCAATGACCCTGCTAATTAGTATATTAGATCAGAGTTTCAAGAAATAATAATAATAGACAACTAATAATTCTTAAACAATTATTTATTATTCATCAGCAGTAAACTCGACACCAACGAAGTGTATATCTATATATCTAAAGTAAAATCGCCTTCTAATGTTATAGGGAAAAACTTGTGACACTAACATGACTCTTCTTATGATTTAATTAACACTCAGAGAAATGTCCTCTTGAATTGATAGGATGTCTGTTATCACAAATGGCATTTCCTCGTAAATTTAAGATTAAACGGATTTTGATTATGTTGGTGAAAAAAGATATTCTCGTGGTTCAAAACAAAACGATGCTTTTCTTTCAAGACAACTTTTTCTCTGAGTGTAACAATTATTAAAGATCACGGCGTTTCTTAAATTATACATTAATGAAGTTGATTTTAAAATCTATTGATGACGTAAAAAGTAAAATGGAAGTAGAATAAAACCATCATTGGAAATCCTAAAAAATTTCAATCACGTAGTCTTCCTCCCAAACATATGCTCCACCCTACTTCATATCACTCATATTGACTTGTACTGAATACAATTTCAAAACGGATAAAGTTGTTTTTTTTTTGCAAAAAGGTTTAAAACCCATAGAAGCTGACGAGTGCATTACAATAGTCGCAATTACTTGAAAAAAGAATAAAATAAAAACGAATGAGATAAAAATGTGTTGATTATGAGTCAGTCAAAATTTTTACAGCATGAGTGACTGAGTTTAAATAATTTTAGATGTAACATTAAATAATAATAATCATGGATAATTCAGAAAAAATTCCAACAACTTCAATGATCAAAGGTTGTAAATTAAAAACTATTATAGTCAGTAGCCGCGAGTCACTGCAGAGTAATATACAAAATTCGATTCATAGTATAAAAAAATTATCATTCGTCACATCGCACCTCTAAGAATAAAAGTTAATATTCCTTCCATCTGTTGTAAAATTGAAAATGTTCACATTACTTTCACTGATCACTATTTAAATATAACTTAAAATCAATTCAGTCTAAAATTCATATAATCTAAGATCAGTTCAATTAAAAATACATAAGGTTTAAGAGCAGTTGTAAATATAATGAATTTGGAACAGTAATTTGATGATTTATTTGGTTAACTTTATGATTTAGAGGTACAATGAGAAAAAACTAGTATATATATAATCATCGATTTAAATGACAAGAGCGACGTTTCAGTAAAGTTAAGTGGTCAATAAGTTGGAACTGTACCGGGAAGGATCCTCGTTATCTTAAAACAGGAAGATCATTCAATCACTTATATCGACGTTGGGTATTTCGATTATGACGATTATGATGAATCTATGACCTCATATCAGTCAACCTACTTGCCCATGCGTTGAATCGACCATTCTTGCTGGCAAAGCGGACAGCGGTTGTTCTGCTTGACCCAAAGTGACATGCAACAGTAATGGAAGGAATGGTTACATTCGCCCCAAACTACCACACAATCCTGTCTTCCATAAAAGTCCTTCTTGCTTTCAGCTTGACAACGCAGACAGGCATCTGTAAAAGAAATAAGAGATATGAGATTACCAAGAAAATAAAGGTGTCCTTGAATCTTGAATTGCCGAGGTGATTGTACCATGCTGATAGTAGCTGGTGATCACCAATAGTTTTTAAGAGGAATTCAGTTTTTAATAGGGAGGTATCATCCAAATTTTCTTCTATAGGGCTCACAGCGAAGCAAGTATCTCAAATTTAGGTAAAAAAAAGGGATTTATTTTCCAATTTCAGAGAAATAAAACTACATCAATAAATAAAATATTTTAATAACGACTTTTATTATTAATATTATTCTTATATTTTATTATTACAAGTTTTGCACCATATAGGTTTATGATGAATTGTTTTTTTTCTCGAATTACTTTTGTAAACTAGCTTGTAAAATTATCACGTTTCAATTGAACAACAGTATTGTCCACTTTTTAATTCTTGTCAGTGAAAGACCTGAGTTGTTTAAAATATTTTTACTAGTGAACTAAAAAGAATAGTATATTGTGCAACAAGTGCGGAAAGTAGGCAGTTCAGCACGATTGTCAAGTTTTTTTGAACGAGCCAGAGGCGAATTGAAGACGAGCCGGGAATGACCTGAAGATGAGCCGATGGAAAGTACTGTAAACTTCACAAGAGTCATAACTGCCTACTTTCTGTACCAGTTGCATACGTTTTTTTGTAAAACAAATTCCGGGAAATGCGATTTGAGAAATAATAAAAATAAACTTTCTGAAAATTCTGGAGGTTTTTTAAAAACATTAATTACGATACATTTTGGAAATTCAAGGTATACAACGATTTACAGGAGAAAAAAAATATGAAAAATTGTCGTTAATTTATGGCGATTTTGCCATAAATTAAAAAAGCAGAAGTTTGCTTTGATTGTTTCTTAAATTGAAAATTCTCTTCATTTGCTACAAAAAACATCGTAAACAATATTCTTCATACAAATGTTCGTTGCGTTAATAGGGTCCTAATCTATCTTTCGATGGCGCTGATTCACCGAGAAATTGCAGCGGCCGTGGCAAAAGTGAAGTAAGCAATGCTCAAAATCCATTAGAAACAATGCAAAGTAAAGTGAAATTATAAAATGCTCCCATTAGACGCATACATTTTGAACAATTTTTTTACCACACAGGAATTTGTTCTAAATCGCATACCATGTTTTCAAAATGCGTATGACTTATGATAGCATTTATAATGTTAATTTATTTTGTATTGTTTCCAATAAATTTCGAGGCCGAGGGTTCATTATTAAGATTATATGTATATATATAATTTAAAAAAATAGTTAAACAACCACCGCAGGGTCCCACTAAGAGCAACCGCCATCTAAAAAATGTCAATAGCCCCCAGTATAACCGCGGTAAATCACACCTATGGCCACGTCTCACAACCGTGAGATGGGTGGTCACAGGGCACGACGAAATCACAACGACAGGCTGGCGAAACTCTCGTGTGTCTTGAGGATACGAAGCGACCCAAGGATGACAGCTTTCTGCATCCATCTCGCTAGTGCCGTGGCATACTTTTGGCACGCAGGTATGGATTTAATGTTACGAACCAGTGATAGCTTCGCACCTCCGAGAGCACCAATCACAAGGACAATTACTCGCACCGAATATTTTGGGTACAGTCGTTGCAACTCTCTTTTAAGGTCTTGATACCTCTCCTCTTTTTCTTTCTCCTTTGCAGTGATGTTGTATTCGGATATATATAAAACCGACGATGGATCAAAAGACCAGAAGACGCTTGCATCAACTGAACAAGAAAATTGGATGGGCAAGATGGAATGCGTCCCGTGTTCAATGTGTGATTGACTACATAAAATCTGGTAGACCGTTCACGGAAAGGGTTCGAAAGTTCACCCAAGAACTAAGAACTAAGGATCTTGAATCACACACTAAACAAGTAAAAGCTGCTGACAATCAAGCAGCATATTGCTGACAAAATACGGCTGTTATCTGTCGCAAGGAGGAGAATACAGAAGAGAGAAAGATGGATTAGGGAGAATCAACAGTTTCTCGTTTCAGCGATCTCCCTGTTTTTGTAAAAAATCCACCCAAGCCCAAGGAGGTAGAGACTTTTTGGAGAGAGGTGTACAAGATCCCGAAAACACTAGAGTTGACAGAAGATACTGACAATATCATCCGCTTTAAGGAGTTTTGCGACAACCTCATAAAATCTGATGAGGAATGACAATCAGTCACTGCCGAAGATGTGAAAAAAGCACTTAGAGGCACGAAGAACTTTTCCGCTGCTGGACCAGACTGTATCAAGAACTTTTGGTGGAAGAAGTTTACTTTTATACACCAACATTTGGCCCGTATATTCACCTTATATTTAAAATCGGCGACGCCCATTCCGTAGTGGCTGGCGTTAGGACTCACTATACTCCTGCCGATAAAAGGCAACTTCTCCAAACCAGAGAATTACAGGCCAATAACTTGTTTGAACACACTGTATAAGATCTTTACAGCTGTCCTGAACAACAGGATTGTTCGACGAATTGAGCCTGTTTGGCGAGAGATGTACGAACAACGTGGCTCGAAAAAAGGTGCAGTAGGCTGTCGAGAGAACCTGCTAATTGACAGGTGTGTCTGCAAAGACGCTGCAGCCCATAAGCGCGTCCTGTCAATGGTGTGTGTGTGTGTGTGTGTGTGTGTGTGTGTGTGTGTGTGTGTGTGGTAACTCTAAATATTTGATGAAGCCCGTGGTACCTGAAATTTTTGACCTATCACGATAAGCCTCAGCGTAATGCGTGCGGTTTATAGATGGGTAATTGTTGTTATTATCCTCTACAAAAGGGTCAGTTCTTTTTTTTAATTCTGTTCCTATTTACTTAAATTTAATATAAGAGCACCCCAAACGTCATTACCGTACGGCGTCCCAACCTCACTTTACACAGGGATAAACTGATTTTCTTCTTTTTTTTTAGACATTAACCTAAAAAACGCTTAAGGCATTAAGTTTGTAAACTATCAGACGTCATTACCGTACGCCGTTTTTTCTAGTAAAATATTGTAGTTACAGTTGAGTAATAAATACAGAAATATTAAGCTTATTGTTTAATACAATATCCTATAAAATTTAGCTTAAAATATTAACATTTTTGTGTGAATTCGGTATTAAAACTGAAAAGTGCATTTTGACAGCAAAAACGTCATTCCCGTACGTGCGTTAAAAACCAGTTTTGGAGTGAAAAAAAATTATAAAAACCATTCCGTTACTTGCTCGCCTGTGTTTTCTTTCATGAGTAGGTGACTTTTTATGATTAAAATCTGTTATTTTGTTATAAATATTAAAAAAGGCTAAACTGTATCATTTTTCTCGCATCATTCCCCTACGGTACAATATAAGAGCGTACGACGATAAATATACGGATCTCAAGAAGTGAGCTAAATAAGTCAATTAGGAAGGAAGAGATGTGTTGGAAATTATATTACAGCACAGGTAGGTAGATTTGTTATTACAGCTAAAAGGTGCCGAGATTGTAATATAAAAATTTCAGAAAATACGTAATTTGATGTAGTTTGCCTTGCACCTATTGAATTTTAATTAGTTCATATTTTCAATTTTGATAAAAGTGGAAGCATAATTTATGACTCAGATTCTTAGTTAGTATGTGACACGATGTATTAGATTTAAATAAATTTTAAAGACTGCATAATAAATCATGTGAATCGTTTTAGTGAATGTCGAATCTTTAATTGTACTAGTCACGTTGTTTCCATTTGTGAAATTTAAAACGTGTTTATTGAAATAAAAAATGATAGTAACAATCAGACTTTTAATTTATTACGTCACCTTACTTATATTCGAAAAAATGATCTACAATAGTTAAATATTTCGTTTTTCCTAAATGACATGCGTTACAGTATTCGCTGTTGAACTGTTTAAAAGCTCGCGCTCTATTTCATCAAACTCCTAACCTCAAATCCACTGATAAGATCAATTTCAGTTATGAAATATTTAATTCCTAATAATAATGTGATGGCCACTGCAGGTGCTAAAATTTGCCTGCAATTTGACAATTACCCAGATATAAAGATAGGTTTTTGTATGCGTATAAGTATAGTATAGGGTTCGTAAACAAACCACTGTAGCGAGCGATCTTATAAGCATATACAAATATATATATATATTGGTGCATGTAATAGTGTGCGTTCATATACTTCCAACCGTCTTTCTTTTCGGAGGAGGTTGGTTGCGCCAATCCCCCTCAGGTAGGTCGTGCGCCATAGGTTAGTTGCGCTAATACTCTTCAAGGGACGGATTAGGAGGATTAGAGGTTCAAAGATGGGGGTCTCGTTTAGGATAGACTGAGGTGTTGAATTAAGGAGCGAAATACAGACTCTTATTAGGAAGACGGAAAATAATACATAGATACACTTATCGTACGCTTGTAAGCTGTTCCGATACTGTACTTGAAAAATAAACAAATTTTCTTCACCGTAAGCAATGTTGCAAACATTTGAATTATATTATTTTGGCACGGGAAGAAAACCCTGACGTACTGAAATTACAAACTTCTTTTGTGTAAGGTAAACGTCCCAGTAATCGTGACCATAAGAAATTTCATTGACTTAAAATATTTAGAAAATTGTTTTGGAAGGATTATCTAAAAATGATTGGTACTGACTGAAGCATTAAATACTCTAGAATATTATAAAAATGGTTTTTACATTATATTTAATATTACTTATTATTTTTAAACAATTAAAATTAAAAAAGCACCGATGTCCCAGTTATCGTGATTTCCAAATCTGCCATGTACCAGTAATCGCGAGTCGTTGTCCCAGTCTTCGTGCAGAAGGTTAAGTTTTCTTGAAATCAGTTTTTAGCGATTATTATTATTATTATTATTATTATTATTATACCATTAAGCCATTTCCCTTTCGGGGTAGGCGTGACTTGCTCGGTTGGAATATAGGTGTAAAGTAGGTCGTTATATGGTACAAGGTAGATAGGTATATAGGTACATATGTGTTAGGTATAGATATTTTAGATTGATCTGGAGTTTTCGTGTTATTTATTCAAATGACACGTTCACTCCGCAACACTGCTCCGACCCAGGTTGCTGATCAATCTCTCTAGCGATCACCCCAAGTGAGGAGCCTCACAAAATTGTTATGTATGGTTCCCCACTTGGGCCCATTAGTATCCAAGGTCTTTGTTTCAGGCATCATTCACTCTATTGTCACTCTGTTTATAAACTATTTGTCGCCACATTTTTCTGTCCTGGCATACTACTCTAGCTTCCTTTACGTCCATGCATTTCTTTATGCAAGCTCTTCTGTTCCTATGACTTCTTATGTCTCTTCGGATTAATGTCTCATTTACAGATTCTAACCATTCTTTCGGCGGTCTACCTCTGGGCATTCTGCCATTTACTTTACCTTTATATACTTGCTTCGTCAGTCGTTCATCTTTCATTCTTTCAAGATGTCCGAACCATCTTAACTGATTTCTTTCCCATATGTCAACTAGCGTCTCTCCTGTACCACATTCTTTGAGGATTATCTCGTTTCGGACTTTGTCCATCAGTGTTTTTCCGCATATTATGCGCAGAGGTTTCATGCCGATCGCGTTGATTTTACTCCTGTCCTTTTCTTGACAGGTCCATGCCTCGCTACCGTATAGTACAGTTGGTACGAATATGGAATTATGTATGGCCATTTTAGCTTTTTTTGATATGTTTTTATTTGTGAGGATGGACCCTGCTCTACCGATAACCTGCTTACCCTTATTTATGCGCCTATCTAATTCCCCATGTATTTTTCCGTCGCTAGTGAATAGACTACCTAGATCTACGTACTTGTCAACTTGTTCTAATCTCACATCATTTAGGTCAATGTTGCATATTGTTTTCTCACTTTTTCCCTCAAAAACCATGACTTTCGTTTTATTCACGTTAATTTTGAGGTCCATGTTCTTCATGCTTGTATTAAGTTTATTCAACATTCTTTGCAAGTCTTCGACTGATTCTGCCATAACAATCTTGTCATCTGCGAAAGCCAACCCACGTACTTTGACGGTTTCGAGATCTATACCTTTTTCGTCGAAGAGGGCAGTTCTTAGACACTTATCCATAAATATGATAAATAGCCACGAGGACATAACGCATCCTTGTTTCACGCCTTGCATAATATCGAACCAGTCACTCAGTTTCCCATTTACCCTTACACTTGCTTTACTACCCGTATATATTGTTTTTATTGCTTGTAGGAGCCCTCCATTCACTCCATACTCTTTAAGGACTTCCCAAAGTTTCCTTCTATTTATCGTGTCGAATGCTTTTTCTAGGTCAATAAATACACAGAAAACTTTCTTTCCTACTCCCAAGCTTTTTTCTGTGATCTGTCTTAGGCTAAATATCTGATCTGTACATATGTATTTTTGAATTTTAACAATACTTTAATGAAATGAAAGATGTATTGTTAGTTTTATATTGATTAAGATCTTCGAGATGAAATCCGTCGAAACATAACTTCAAAATCGAATCATCTGATAGTTCTAATACGTCTGATGGACATTATAATAATTAATCATAATGAAGATGAATTGTCTTTTAAAATGTTTAGTTTTTATTTCAGTTAAAAATATTTTCGAATAAATATGATACGTAAAATCTATACTTACACTATAGTAGACTTGAATTGCCTTCCCTTTCAAAATAAAGTTTGAAAAATAATATTGAGTTTTATAAAGTCATATAAGCTAACTTTGTTCTATAAAATAGCTAAGTACAACTTAATTACATGAGATAAAAATTTTTCACACTGGTAATTTGCATAATTAACTTTTTTGCAACGTAAATTATATAAACACAGTGACGAAATTTGATAAATTGCAGTGACTAAAAAAGTCATGTGTATTTGAAAGTTATTTTTTGTTTACGTTGTCAAAATATTAAAACCATCAATAATTATATATCTATTACAATTTTTTCTTTATATTATGCAGTATAGATTAACGTTAGCTAATGAAAAATTACTTAATAAACATAACCTCCACTGAAAAATGATGATAAACTACAAAATTTTTAATGAAATCTCTAAAGTCATGCCAATATTTTACATCTCCTTTTTCAGTTTTAAGCACTAATTTATATTAAGATTACTACTCACAATAACAAGTCAGTTCTCTGATTTCATTTCAAGCCTTTCTGAAATTAATTAAATTATTACTTGCAACGAAATATGAAAATAAAATTTAGACAGAGTCGTCCTAGTCTTCGTGATCGATCACGATTACTCGAGCAACTATGCTTTTGAAACGTCCCTATAATCGTGACCGATATTTCTTGAACGAGAAGGTACTAAATGAAGATTTTACTTAATTTTATGAAACAAAAATGATTTTTTATTACAAAAAAAATATTCACGTCCCGATCAAGTAATTTCTTAACATATAAAAAAGCTTAAGCAAAGAGACGCCTTTCCTAACCAAAATGTTAAGCTATTTTCCAACATTTCGTGATTCATGGCCACCGGCAATACAAATGAATTTTTTTACCCATGTACACTATTTGTATAAAAAAACTAATTTGCTTTTCCACAACAAGCACTGTTCAAACTTACAAATATTTTAGGATCGTTTTTTTATGCGGAAAATACTTATTTCTGGCGTTTACACCTCAAAACTCACGATTACTGGGACCGTCCCGATTACTGGGATATCTACCTTAATTGCACCCGTGTTTAATTCAAAAATTTTTCGATTAACAAAAGCTTGCTTTTTCAGCACGGCAGGTCGCGGCTGTTTAATAATTCCTTTCTTCACGGATTTTTGATCTGTTATACATATTATTTATTACACTAGTTCTCAGGCACATTTCAAAAGATGAAGTTGAGATTATTTAATTTTCGGACAGCACAGTGGGCCAGGAACCACAAAAAGTGGCCAAAATTCGATTTTATGTCGAATTCATCTAAAACTTGGTATACTGGGGTTTTTAGGGACGCTTATTTCAAATTTGATGTCAAAAATTACAAATTAATAATGGCGGATCCAATATGGCGGACGAGTATTTCAAAATATTATTGAATCAGCTTCAAACCCGGTATTTAGGGGTTTTCCAGGGCGCTGATTCCGAAATCTGGCGTCAAAATTTCAAAAAACAAAATGGCGGTTCCAATATGGCGGACAGGTATTTCAAAAAATTATTAAATATACTTAAAAAGTGGTATCTAGGGGTTTTCGAGGGTGTTGATTTCAAATTTGAAGTCATCATTTTCAAAAACAAAATGGCGAATCGCATATGGCGGACGAGTATTTCAAAACATTATATATATATGGCCAATGGCCATACCACGCTGAAAAAACCAGTTCTCGTTAGATCACTGAAGTTAAGCAGTGTTGGGCGCGGTTAGTACTTGGATGGGTGACCGTTCGGGAAATCTGCGTGCTGTTGGCTCGTCGTGGGTGCGGTGAGCCCACACTTGTAGCTATTTACTACAAGAAACTATCCACCTAGAAACACTATTCGAATCGGGTGGTGTCAGGCCTATCCCGAAAGGGCAATGGCTTAATGGTATACATGCATACATATATCGAATCGGCTATTTCTTTCTTTGGAATTCTGACATCAGATTTGGAATCAGCGCCCTCGAAAACCCTTGGATGCCACGTTTCATGTAATTTCAACGATTTTTTCAAATGCTTGACCGCCGAAACCATATATAAGTATCCTCAGATTTTCTTGTTGTAGATTTTGATGTGTTTTTCGACTTCTAGCCACAAAATCCACGAAAAGTGGACAACAATTTTTTGTTTTATTTTTTCCTTGGTATGTGATTATTAATCCATCTTAATGGTGGAAGTATAGAAGTCATTCTTAAATTTTGCACTCATTTGTGCTATTTTTCGTCGTTTTGATCTATTCGACATTGCCGCAAAACCAACACTTGGGCGACCACCTTTCGGAGGCTTACGGTCAAGAGTTTCCAATCTCAATTCAGGAACGAGAAAATTCGAATTCAGCCAATCTGCATTATATGCTTCAAATCTTACTTTAATCCTACGAGAGGCTTTGTATTTATGTTTTCTCTGTATAACAAGAGTTGAGACAGAAACTCTCAAACGTTCAAGTCTTCAGTTTTTACTTTTTGTCCATCTATATTCAATTTATCCAAGATATACAACAGCAGTCTCTCTTGCTTCATCATTTGGAATTTTTTCAAAAATCTCTCGTTTCGTAAATGTTGCCATATTGAATGAATCAATAAATATTCATTTATCAATAAATGGAAATGAGGCCGAGAAGCGGACGGCAAGAAGCTATAAGCTTCGTGCAGCTTTCAGTTTCTAAAAAACTTACACTTAGGGTATTACGGGAATCTAGTACCTTTTGAGGAGAAAAACAAGATGAATCCATCCATTCGGATCTCGTTCAATATATATTTCAGAAAAGACACTGGAAAAATCCAGCGGTAGTCATAGAGACGAAATTCCAAATATATATTATACACTAGAGTCCTGCGAGAGAGAGGCGCTTGCAAGGTCAGCGGAGTTGCGATGTTTACGATTCGGCACTATAAGAAGCCACAAGCAAGAAGGATAAGAAGGACGGTTCGGAGAGTCCCGAAACAGTGTGAAGGACATCGAGTGTACCTCCGAAACGGCCAGTATAGCGGGACTCTAGTGTATGTGAGAATTTGCAGCGCCGCGCGCTGTTACACAGGGCATCTGATTGATAAGAAACTCCAGATAAAGATACTTCAAGGTGTCTGAAAGTCGAAAATATATTCAATTGATTCAAGTTCAAACCTTGACTTTTGGCCAAAAAAGTGCGATCCTGGCCCACTGTGGACAGGTATAGACTTGGCGCAACTAACCCGTAGTATTAGAGAACCTTTTTCGATCTAGGGATTAGAGGCAGGGCAATTGGCGCAACTAACCATCGCCTTTCTTTTTGCCATGCGCCAGCGTGACACACATCACGTGACCCCCATTTATCATAAAGTGGTTTAGAAAGATTGCAAAGTGTTTGTACCGAAATGTGCAACATTTTATTTCGCTTCTTTTAAAGCACTATACCAATTTTTGTTACTCGAATCCATTATTATTATTATTATTATAGATTAGCAGTTCGAACTCGAAAGTTCATT
>CAKNXH010039506.1:0-10848 GCA_932178445.1 Andricus quercusramuli | reverse complement strand
CCCGAAAAATCTTTAAATTTTAAATTCTAAATTTAAATTTATTATAATGAATCATCGTGAAAGTATCAAATCTATTATTACCATACCTTCCCTACAATTTGATAAAATGCATTGAAATTATAGGTCAATCGATTCGTTTCGAACCAAGGAATCTTTGACATTTTTGCATCAACTTTGAATTATGCTAATGAAAAAAGTTTTACTATAAAAACCGTATTTTCAAATATTATGCATTACCATAGCTTCCTTACTCTTCAATAAACTGTATTGATGTCATAGGTCAATCGATTCGTCCCAAACGAAGGAATCTTTTACATTCTTGCATCAACTTTGAATCATGCTAATGAAAAAAGTTTTACTATAAAAAACCGTATTTTAAAATATTATGCATTACCATAGCTTCCTTACTCTTCAATAAACTGTATTGATGTCATAGGTCAATCGATTCGTCCCAAACCAAGGAATCTTTTACATTCTTGCATCAACTCTGAATTATGCTAGTGAAAAAAAGTTTTACTATAAAAAACCGATTTTCAAAATATATAAATTACCATAACTTCCCCACTCTTCAATAAAATGTATTAATATTATAGGTCAATCGATTCGTCCCGAACAAAGGAATCTTTTATATTCTTGCATCAACTTTGAATTATGCGAATGAAAAAAGGTTAACTATAAAAAATCGATTTTTAAAATATTATTGAGTGCTAGAAAAAAATGCAATTAATATTTTTAGAAATCCTTCGGTCAGTTTCAAGATATTAGTGAGGAAAATATGCTCTCCAAATTTCATCAATTTATCTGCAACCGTTTTCTAGTTATCGTGTTCACAAAAAAGCGTGACATCCACACATCCACACACACACACACACATCCGGACAATTGCTTAGAACATTGTATTAGACATTTCTAAATTAGGGAGGGTTTGATTAAATGAATTTAAAAATTTTGAAAAATATCACCATTACAAAGCTTCCTCTATGAGGAAGCAAAAGAAAAAAAAAGTCTTATTGGCTCTTGTTTTAGAGGTAGGCCGGCAGTCGGCAGATGGGAACATATGACCTCCTATCTAATACAACGTTGCTGAAGGCTAGTGAACTTCTCAGCATAAATCACCAACCTATTGAGACTCTCGGTTTCCTTTCTCATGTCCTTACAGCCGCCCCCCCCCCCCAACCCCAGTAACAGAAGTTTTGGTGGGACTGACGTTACAGCTTGACTCCACCGTATGACAAATCACTGCTTAATTCGGACATGATTTCGACTCGCAAAACAAATCTCGCGTATACAGGTGATAGTTGGGAGTACAATATAAACACGAATAATACAAACAATAAAGTAGCCTCGGAATGGACTGAAACTGTAATTGACCAAAAGCAGGCACACGGTAAACGTAAAGGTCGAGTTTCGGGCGATGAATGGAGATTGGGTGTTTGGAATGCTAAAGGAGTGAATGATCTTAAGATAAGAGAACTACGAGAAACTATGCACGTAAGGAAACTAGACATTTTTTGTGTACCTGGGACGAAGAAAAAGGGTTGCGAATTTATAAACATAGAAAATGGGGTGTTGGAAGGCGGTTGTGAAATATGGTCAAGAGTAGATAGCGAATCACATCGTAGTCAAGGGGTCGGTTTAATTATGAATGAAAAAGCAAGACAACATCTCATAGATCATAATTTTGTATCACCCAGATTGCCCTGGGCTGAAATGAAGGTAGGAATCGGAAGATTATTTATCATAGCGTGCTACGCACCAGTTGATAGCGATGCGAGGGAAGTTAAGGACGCCTTCTGGGACACTTTAAATGATACAATAAGTACTCGCGACCAAGGTGAAAAAATAATTTTGTTAGGAGATATGAACGGATGGATCGGCGTCCAACGTCAGGATACAGATACAGGAGGGGTGCTAGGTAATTTTGGGGATCCAACAAGAAAAAATTATAACGGGGAAAAATTAGTTAGCTTATGCTTAGAGAAGAACCTATTTATTACAAATACCTGGTTTCGACATAAAATGATCCATACTTACACCTGGTGTAAAGGAAATAACCGCAGTATAATTGACTTCGTTATTGCAGATGAAAGACTAAGAGAACTAGTTACAGATACAAGAGTCATGAGGGGGGCCGAATGCAATACTGATCATTACCTTTTAGTCAAATGAATAGTTTAGTCAAACAAATAGATTTTCAGAATAAGATAAACGAACGCATAGATAAGGCAATTTGGGAGCTGCTTGAAAGGAATAAAGATACAGAGGGCGCGTGGGCTTTATTGCGGGATACCATTGTTAAAACTGCGATTGAAGTGTGTGGTATGGCGAGGGATAGAAAGAAAGTCTGGCGATTCGTGGTGGAACGATGAAATTGCGGCAGCCCAACAAGAAAAGAAAGAAGCGTACAAAAGAACGTTGAACATGACAGGTCTTAGCGATGAGGAGAGAAATAGGCTCAAAAATGATTACAGACACAAAAAAAGGAAAATTAAACGTCTAGTCAAAGAGAGTAAAGAGAAAACCAGAACAGAAGAAGAGAACAAAATAAAAAACTGCTTCGAAGGAATTATGTAACTAGTATTAAAAGAGATGAAGGGAAGTAAAAGTACAGAGTTTGTTAGCATGAGAAACAGCAAAGGTGAAATGCTATATGATATAGACGGGATAGTAGACGCTTTAAAAGACTCTTTTAAAGAACTATTAGGAGATGAAGATATAGGACAACAAAACTACGACATTGAACATAATGCATTAGAAAACCCAATTGAAAAAGTCTGTGTCACTGAGGTCAGAGATATAATTAAGAACTTGAAAAACGGTAAGGCTGCTGGTATAGACAGTATTAGCGCTGAAATGCTTAAATACGGTGGCGAGTACATACCTCACAGGTTGTGCGAATTGATAAATTTATGTTTCGAGACAGGAGAAGTCCCAGACGATTGGAGAAAGGCGATTATTGTACCAATATGTAAAAGAAAGGGAGATAAAAGCAACTGCAGTAATTACAGAGGTATCAGCCTACTAAGTACCGTAAGTAAAATATACTCAAAAATACTTATTCGTAGAGTAATGGAAATTACAGAAGAGAAGATATGGGAAGTCCAAAGTAGATTTATGCCAGGAAGATCATGTACAGATCAGATATTTAACCTAAAACAGATCACAGAAAAAAGCTTGAGAGTAGGAAAGAAAGTTTTCTGTGCATTTATTGACCTAGAAAAAGCATTCGACACGGTAAATAGAAGTAAACTTTGGGAAGTCCTTAAAGAGTATGGAGTGAATGGAGGGCTTCTACAAGCAATACAAATAAGATATACAGGTAGTAAAGCGAGTGTAAGGGTAAATGGAAAACTGAGTGACTGGTTTGATATTATGCAAGGTGTGAAGCAAGGATGCGTTATATCCTCGTGGCTATTTATCATATGCATGGGTAAGTGTCTAAGAACTGCCCTCTTCGACGAAGACGATGTAGATCTCGAAACCGTCAAGGTACGTGGGTTAGCTTCCGCAGATGAAAAAATCGTTATGGCAGAATCAGTCGAGGACTTGCAAAGAATGTTGAATAAACTTAATACAAGCATGAAGAACATGGGCCTCAAAATTAACGTGAATAAAACGAAAATCATGGTGTTTGAGGGTAAAAGTGAGAAAACAATATGCAACATTATCCTAAGTGATGAGAGATTAGAACAAGTTGACAAGTACGTATATCTAGGTAGCCTATTCACTAGCGACGGAAAAATAGATGGGGACTTAGATAGGCGCATAAATAAGGGTAAGCAGGTTATCAGTAGAGCAGGGTCCATCCTCACAAAGAAAAACATATTAAAAAAAGCTAAAATGGCCATACATGATTTCATATTCGTACCAACTGTACTATACGGTAGCGAGACATGGACCTTTCAAGAAAAGGATAGGAGTAAAATCAACGCGATCGGCATAAAACCTCTGCGCATAATATGCGGAAAAACACTGATGGACAAAGTCCGAAACGACACAATCCTCAAAGAATGTGGTACAGGAGAGACACTAGTTGACATATGGGAAAGAAATCAGTTAAGATGGTTCGGACATCTTGAAAGAATGAAAGATAAACGACTGACAGAGCAAGTATATAAAGGTAAAGTAAATGGAAGAATGCCCAGAGGTAGACCGCCGAAAGAATGGTTAGAATCTGTGAATGAGATATTAATCCGAAGAGACATAAAAAGTCATAGGAACACAAGAGCTTGCATGAAGAAATGCATGGACGTGAAGGAAGCTAGTGTAGTATGCCAGGACAGAAAAGTGTGGCGACAAATAGTTTATAAACAGAGTGACAATAGAGTGAATGATGCCTGAAACAAAGACCTTGGATACTAATGGGCCCAAGTGGGGAACCATACATAACAATTTTGTGAGGCTCCTCACTTGGGGTGATCGCTAGAGAGATTGATCAGCAACCTGGGTCGGAGCAGTGTTGCGGAGTGAACGTGTCATTTGAATAAATAACACGAAAACTCCAAATCAATCTAAAACATCTATACCTAACACTTATACAATATAACGACCTACTTTACACCTATATACCTATCCCACTACTTTCCAACCGAGCAAGTCACGCCTACCCCGAAAGGGAAATGGCTTAATGGTACCTACGCGTATGGTAGCGTATGGTTAATGTTTACCTAATAATATCGTAATATAATAATATAATAATATAATAATATAAATATATAATATATATATATATAATATATTATTATTTTTATTATTATTTGTTTATTAGAGAAGTTGTAGGCTCCGGAAGCTCCGATCATGATTCCTTAAAGAAACCAATCCCAAAGCTACTGGAACGTGTACGTCATCCGCTTCTGCTCCTCCTGTCCTAGAAGGTAAGCAAGAGCGGGAAATTTACGGGTGATAACATCGGGTAACACAGTTCTTTGGAGTCAGGTCACTAGCCGCGGATGACCTTACGCGGCAGACAAGACAGTCGGAGATGAAGGTTTCACCTCTGGATACTTTTTTAGAGCTACCAATCTTCGTAGAATTTTTTTATTATTATTATATATTATATATAATATATAATATATTATATAATAATATATAAATAATATAATAATAGCAATATAATAATAGGCTATGTTGGCCTTAGCATTGCTACTGACAGGGTTTCGTATGCCAGACAGGCAGAAAACAAAGAGAAAAGTGACTAAGAGGAACACCAAAACCCATAAATAATAATGGAGAGTTTTTTAAAAAGTTTGAAACGCTTGTCGCTACCCGTGGATCGTCGGGGCGCCCCTGGAGCCACCGCTGGGGGCCACAGCATGCGGGACGGTGGTGATGGTGAGCTGCGAGATGGTCAGGCAGATCTCACTAATCAAACAGCTGGCCAGCAAGAACATCTGCGACATACGGTAAGCAGTGAAACATCAACTGCGTCTTCTGAGGATGCTTTGGCTAGCGTTAGCTCTTTGCAGCCAACCGCTTCAACAGAAATACCGTGGGAGAGCATCAAGTGGGATACCACAATGAATGAGGAATTGATGCGTCTCTATTATGAAAGTGCGAATTTTGAAACATCACGAAAGAAAGGACAAAATTTCAGAACGAAATTTGCCGCAAAGTATCCTCAAATATAGAAAGTCGCATTGAGAGATCTTATCGCGAAAGTGAAGGACATCAGGACTAATCTACTCATCTCAGAAGATCGAACAATGGAGATTAAACAGCAGGTTGATTTGGAGTGGAAGAACAACGGCAGTGAACAGCAGTTAGAGGAAGCCGCGTCACACGAACAAGCAGTGGCAATTAATGTTCTTCCTCAGCCTGTTGATGATCCAGCACCACCACATCCTCCGGAGGTAGATGGCCTAATACAACCAGTGCCAGAAGCCCAGGTTCAACAACCAAGGAAGCGATTAAAATGGACATACCATATGAACAGAGATGTGATGCGCTTTTATTTTTTGGCAAAAGAAAGTGGGAAAAGTGTAAGGAGATAACATCATCGTCTCTTCTTACTTAAGTACGCAGGGCTAGCCACAAGAATAAATGAGGCAGGGGCATTGTAGATGTCAGAAAACTGTATGAGTCACAAGTTATACAGTTGCCAGACTATTTTAACAGCAAGCGAGATGTTACGCTTCACAACACCATCTGTAAAGCGGATCTTGACTACACGCCCTTGAATTTGTTCTCAGAGGAGGCCTTAAATATCAGGGCAGAAACCATAGAGGAATTAGAAACGCAATGGAGACAGAAAGCCATCCACAGCGAACACCCCAAAACGTTAGATCAATATGAAGTGGATAGTGAGGCATCCAATATTTGGCTGAGAAAGGGACTCCTGTATCCAGAAACGGAAGGATTCGTCATTGCGATCCAGGATAGAGTTGTCAGCACCAGGAATCATCGCAAACACGTGTTACATCAAGACGTGGTTGACCGGTGCCGATTATGTGGATATACCAACGAATCCATCGAGCACATTATTGATGGTTGTCGCGTAATGGCCCTAAACCTAGGACTCTTAACAGAATGGATGCCTTTCTATAGATACATTCCAATGTCCGTTGTAGAAAATGAAGATTACATCTTATATTGGGATGTGACTATCCAGACGGATCATTACATCCGAGCCAATCGACCTGACATCGTTATGCGAGAGAAAAAAGGTGGAAGAGTCTGCATCATCGACATTGCTTGTCCGCTTAACCGAAATTTGCAGGTAACCTATACAACCAAGATTCATAAGTATAGCGAGCTAAGGCATGAAGTTAAGGCAATATGGAGGAATGCGAAACATGCATCTATTCATCCTATTGTGATTTCGGCTACAGGTAATGTGCTCGCAAGATGCACTGAACATCTTGAACATTTAGGAGTCAGTAGGGTACTGGCGGCAGCTCAAAAGGCGGTTTTATTAAACACCTGTCGCATGATCAGAAACTTCCTAGACCATCAGGAAGCAAGTGACTAAGAACCTATGGCGTGATACATGGTAGCTCTAAGAAATCATCCAGAGGTGACTGGTGTCACCTTCAACACTCACGGCCGGTGTGTAAGGATAACAGCGGCAAAGTCAAACTGCAAACTACACCATGCTTCTAATTTTGTACCTACAGCATCATCGTAAGTGATTTCAAACAACGTATTGAAATAACTTATAACATCCTCATCTCATCAGTCACTTGACTTAGTCCGTGGATATGACGAAAAACCGGGTTCACCAGAGAAAAAGTTTGAAAAAAAAAAATAATTCAAACAATTTAAAGGTTTCGTTCTCGTTTTTTTGACCATGCGATAGGCAATGTGTTACAAAGTTTAAAAAACCCTTATATCACTGAGAAAGCACATTTTTTGATACTTGAAAATTGTGGCTTGTAGGATAGTGGAGATTTATAAAAAATAGATTGTTCACAAGGCTGTAAATAAATATTGGATCACCGTACGGGAAAATGTCACGTAAGTGAAAAGTTTCATATTGTGCCAGAAATTATTTTAAAAATGTCAAAATAATCTTTTTTTTTAATGAAATACGAGAAGTATCAACTTGAGTGCTTGAAGGAGTATATTTTAGGTTTTAGGATATTCCACTATCTGAATTACAACTGGGGAAGACACTAAAAATTAGTAGAAAATTACTAATTTGAGGAGTCTGGATAAAAAAATAATTCAATAGTAAACAACTAATTGCATGGTAAAAGGAAAATCATTTGTACTATACAGGGTGTTTTTTTTTACTTCAGACAACGAAATATCTCGAAAAATACGCATCCTACGGAAAAAATGTCTGGAATAAAAACTTTTTATTTTCGAGGGGAATGAAGATTTGTTAAAATTTACTCCACCACCACCCTCACAGGAGGCAGGGGTGGGGGTAACTTTGTAATTTCAAATGGCAACCCCAATTTTTTATCACAGATTCAGATTCTCCTTTACGAAATACGTAAGTTTTATTCGGAAAATTTGTTTTGATTCGCGATAGATGGCGCTGCAATTGCGAAAAACGAAATTGTTGACACTACTTTTAGCTCTACCCAGGAATAACGACGCGGACGTAGTAGTTGTCTATTCCCTTCGGGGTGCTTAATTTCGGTGAGTCCCCTTGCCTCTCACCACAGGGATGCTTAATTTCGATTAATTATTTTACAATAAGTGCTCAAAATGGTGTCCTCGCACTTCGATGCACTTGTTAATCCGAGCTTTGAAAGATTCCACACAACTGCGAATTGTGTCTGGTAATATTTGTGCACAAGCAGACCTGATTCGCTCGATCATGTTATCACGAGTTGTGGGCACTTCTTGATACACGCGATTCTTTAGATAACCCCACAAATAGAAATCCGGCGCCGTAAGATCTGGCGATCTGGCAGGCCAATTTACTGGACCTCCTCTACCGATCCATCGTCCATTGAATTCGCGATTGAGTACTTCCCTCGCGATTGCCGCATAATGTGCTGGACAACCGTCATGTTGAAACCACATGTTGTGTCATACTTCCAAGCTTAGGTCTTGCAGCAATATTGGAAGTTGATTTTCTAAAAAGTCACGATATTTTTCACCGTTCAAATTTCCATCAATAAAATACGGACCGATAAGTTGATCTCCAATTATTCCACACCAAACGTTCACGGACCATGGACGCTGATGCTCAACTTCACGCAACCAATGTGGATTTTCTACACTCCAATAATGCATGTTGTGCCGATTAACGTTACCATGGTTTGTGAAAGACGACTCGTCTGTGAAGAGTACTAGAAAAAAGAAATTCGGGTTTCCTTGTATCTGCTGAACCGCCCATTGAAAAAATTTCACTCGGTTCTGAAAATCATCTCCATGAAGTTCTTGATGCAGTGAAATATGATACGGATGATAATTATTACGTTTTAATACCTTCCAAACACTGGATAGAGACATTCCGGAATCGCGGCTCAGTTGTCGAGTACTAACATGAGGGTCATGAGTGACTGCAGCTTAAATTGCAATTTCATTATTAACTCCAGTAACTGTTACTTGACGCTTCCTTTTTTTCGGTTGTACACTTCCGTCAGTGATGAAGTTTCGGACAACCCGGTAAAAAGAAGCGCGTGAAGGAACTCTTTCTGGAAAGCGTTGAGCATAAAGCGTGAGAGCATAATTGATATTCCTGCCACTTTCTCCATAAATGAGAGTCATTTCAATCTTCTGTTGCTGAGATAGAATTTCCATTGTAAAAGTAATGAAGTAAGGTAATGAGGAAATACAACGACACCCAAACCAACTCAAACGAACGTGACCAACAACAATAACCCAAATGAAAGCAATCAACACACCCAAATCAAATGAACACAATCAACCTTCCTAATGAATAAACGTTAAGCACGGACAGATGCGGTTATCGCTCGGCCGGAATGACGTCGAGGATTGTAGACAGTGGAGACTCGATGATATGTAATGTCTAAATCCAAAATCGACTGTCGTCAACCAACTGCATTCGGGAATGGTTTTCGACAGTTTTATCACTTTTACTGTCCCGTTGCTAAAAGTTCAAGCACCCCGATGGATGGTGAGAGGCAAGGGGACTCACCGAAATTAAGCACCCCGAAGGGAATAGACAACTACTACGTCCGCGTCGTTATTCCTGGGTAGAGCTGAAAGTAGTGTCAACAATTTCATTTTTCGCAATTGCAGCGCCATCCATCGCGAATCGAAACAAATTTTCCGAATAAAACTAACGTATTTCGTAAAGGAGAATCTGAATCTGTGATAAAAAATTCGGGTTGCCATTTGAAATTACAACGTTACCCCCACCCCTGCCTCCTGTGGGGGAGGGTGTGGGGTAAATGTTAACAAATCTTTTTTTCCCCTCGAAAATAAAAAGTTTTTATTCAAGACATTTTTTCCGTAGGATGCGTATTTTTTGAGATATTTCTTTGTCTCAAGTTAAAAAAAACACGCTGTATATAATAATTTAAAAAGATTATAAAAATGAATAACGCGAAAAATAGGAAAGTTTAATGAAATAACGCGATGGTGTTACATTCTTAACTCTATTGAAATAATAAGCAGGTCATATTGTGAAATTCTAAATTTTTTACAATCTTAAAATTATAATAGAATCATATGCTTTATGAATTAATTATGCATATTTAGGGTCCTTTTGTGCTACACGGAGAGACTTTTGGTATTAATATTTCTTTTCATCATACCTCAATCGAAAATTCGACTTTCGACGCCTGTGGAGCAGGTCGAAAATCGAATTTTCAACCCTAGGGAAGAAAGTGATAGATAAATGCAAATGGCGGCGCTATTTGCATTGATCTGTCACTTTCTTCCCTAGTATTGAAAATTCGATTGTCGACCCGCTCCACAGTCATCTCAAGTCGAATTTTCGATTATCGATATGATGAAAAATTGTATGCATGACTCGGGCCGAGGCGACGATTTCACTCGTGAAATTGTTGCCTTTCGACCCTCGTCACGCAATATACTATTTTTCGCATATTCATGATTAAAATAAAATATACGAATTCAGGGATAATCGAGGTACAGTTAGAAAAGGTCGAATAGTGACTATGAAAATGCAGACTAATATTTCTGATTGGAATAAATCGTAAGAACATTAGACTCTCTCACACACAAGACGGGTGGAAGTATATGAACGTAAATTATTATTATTATTATACCATTAAGCCATTTCCCTTTCGGGGTAGGCGTGACTTGCTCGGTTGGAAAGTAGTGAAATAGGTATATAGGTATGAGGTAGATCGGTATATGGGTACAGGGTAGATGGGTATATAGGTGTTAGGTATAGATGATTTAGATTGATCTAGAGTTCTCGTGTTATTTATATAGATGACACGTTCACTCCGCAACACT
>CAKNXH010039504.1:0-12366 GCA_932178445.1 Andricus quercusramuli | reverse complement strand
TCTTTATAGCAGGGTTGCTACAGGTTAGGGAATTTCAGAAAGTCAGGAAAAGTCAGGAAGTTTCAGAGAAAACCTGAAAAGGTTAAGGAATTTTCAAAAAACTAAAGTTGAAGTTTAGGGGCCATCCAAAAATTATGTAAGGCATTTACCTGAAATATTCAATCCCTTCCGCTACATAAAATATCATAAGATTTGCTCTGAAACCTCCACAAAATCTCATTAAGATTTTATAAACTTACAAGGAGAGGACGCGAGATGGACATCGCCGATTGGACTGGGGCCTTACAGGATGGAAGTACATCAAAATCCATTAGGGGCGTATTTTTTCTTTCGATCTAATGGGCCTTATTTTCCGAGATATCCAGGTTCGAGTATTTGCGCTCGAGCGCTCGACTCGCCATGGTGCGCCACTGCAGAGCGGGGACCCTGGACTTGGCGCTCACTCACAGTCCGACACTAATTTTGTGATGAACGGAAAGTCCAAAGGATTTCTATATCATTTCTATAAAGTTTTTTCTACGTAGATTGCGAATCGTAAAACGAAAATAATGCAACATATCAAATTTAAAAAAAGGGGGTGAATAAGTAAAAACAAAAAATCGTTTTCTTCGCTTCTTAGAAAAGTTGTTAAACTTTTAAGTGAATCATGCAAACAACTTGGAATATGGGAGTGTTCTGCATATAATTAACAATAAAAATTATATTTTCGGTAAAGCTCTGCAAGATGCGGAAAAATTTTGAAAAGTGAGATAAGTCATCTCAAAAATATCTACAAATTTTTATAGAACCATTTTTCTATCAGACACATAGTTTTTTTTAGTGGTGAAAAATGTTATTACAAATAATAAAATTCAATTTCACGGACAAACTATGCAAGGTGCGAAAAAAACGTTCAACAATAAAATTATTCACCTGGAAAAGATCGATTAGTTTTCTTTAGATCATTTTTTAATCGAATTTTTTAATAGAATTAAATTTATATTATCCGTTTTGTTCTTTCCTAGAGCATTCCGTATCACAGGCGGAGGCATTTTAAAAATATTGTCGGCAACCTGAGAAAAGTTCTTAGGGGAAAATGCAATCGAGATAATGGATTTAATGTACCTAGGCACTAATAAAAAAAACTTATATGAACTTATGTTATACTTTCTAAACGAAAGTGATAAATATTTATTTAAATTTATGTAAAGAAGAAATTTTAAATAAAGTAGCTGAGAATATTTCTGTAGCTTCTTTTGGACATTTTCTTGTTATACAAAATTCTACCCACTGTGCGGGCATATTCTCATAATTTTTCAATTTCAATGTTATTTTTTATAATTAAAAAGAATATTCGTCCTGATAAAAAAGGTTGTAATAAAACTTGTAGATCTTTTTGAGGTAAATAATTTTATTTTGAAACTTTCTTCCGCATCTTATGTATAGTTTGATTTATGATCTTATGCATTTTGATCACGATATTATTTACGATGTTAAATATTTACAAATAATATTCGATAAGAGTAAAAAACCAAGTTTAAATAATGTTTTTCAAAGAGAAAATATATAATATACAATATAATATAAATTCATAGATATTTTTAAGATGAACATCTCACGTTCTTAATATTTTTCCGTATCTTGCATAGTTTGAACCGAAAATATAATTTTATATTTCTAATAACATGCGGATGCTTCTTGTCTTTAAAATGTTTTAAAGACTTCGTATACCAGGTATCAGATTTTTCGAATCAATACTTGAATTTTTTTTTAATTTTACTTTTTCATCAATTTTACTTTTAATTTCAAATATGCCTAAACAAGGGATAGGAACCAGTCGTGGGTGTGGTGAGCCCAGCCTAAGATGTTGGCCTAGCACTGGTAGAAAACACGATGACCATGGCTTGGGAGGACCCACCCATCCACGTTCATACGCAGTGGGTGGGTCCTGGCAGGCCGAGGTGCAGCGTGTATCCACCTAGAAACACTACCCCGAACCAAAACTAAAAATCTTGTAAGGGAAAAATCCTGCTGCCCATTGGACACCGCAGCGATGACACTGCCCGCAAGGGATGTGTGGAATGATTCGCCTGTATAGGGCCAAAGGGGTACTGATGCCAGTATAGGCGCGCTGCCTTGCAGGGGGACGTTAGGATACGAGGATGAAACTGTAATGTGTCTGGCGACAAGTTGACATGGTCCTTGTCAGAGCCGGAAAGCTCCCATACTTAGACCTAGGGAGGTATGGGGGTTATCACTCCTGGGACAGTGGACTCACCTACGATCGGAATAGGATCCTAACGTGCGGATTATCTTGAAACTACCATGGCTAACTTGCAAAAACAAAAAACTACAGTTAAAGATTTAAGGGTGGGAACTCTAAACGCGCGTAGTCTATATACTGGCGGATTTAGCGAACTCATTAAGATAGCAAATGATTACAGAACTGACTTAATAGCACTTCAAGAAACCTGCTGGTCGGGAGATTTCGGGTCAATTTCTAAGGATAACTATACTTTTCACTTCGGGGGAGCTAAGGGGCGCACACTGGGGACCGGTTTTCTTATTAATAAACGAATCTCGCAAGCGGTTATCGACATGCAATTCATTAACGATCGGTTATCATACATTGTACTGAAGGGTCTTTTCAGCAAACAGGTATTAATCAACGTGCACTGCCCCACCGAGGACAAAGACGAAGACACTAAAGATCTCTTTTACGAAACAATCGAGCAGGTTTTTGACAAGTTCTCAACTTTTGACGCAAAAATAGTATTGGGAGATTTCAACGCGAAAATTGGAAAAGAACCGATGTATAGGCCTACAATAGGATCAGAAAGTTTGCATGACGTCAGTAATGATAATGGAACTAGAGTAATAAACTTTGCAGCTTCAAAGAACCTCGTTGTCAAAAGCACATATTTCAAGCATAAAAATATACATAAGGCCACCTGGAGATCACCAGATGGTAACACTCACAATCAGATTGATCACGTTCTAATTGACAGAAGACGTCATACAAACATTCTCGATATAAGATCGTATAGGGGAGCGGATTTAAATTCAGACCATTTTCTCGTGATAGTAAAATTAAGATCTAGACTAGCGATCAGTAAGAAAACAAGCCGCGCAGAGCCAACAGTCCGTTTCAATATAGATAAGTTCAAAACAGCAACAGAAACATTAAATTATCAAATTGAGATTTCTAATAGCTTTGACGCTCTGCAAGAACAGAGAGACGATAAGAATAATTACGAGGAGGACCCGGAAACCCTATGGAGCAATATAAAAAAGGTGGTAAAGACAGCCGCGAAACTTACGATAGGTTTAAAGAAAGTAACAAAAAGCAAACCATGGTATGACGAAGAGTGCAAACTCGGGTTCGAAAAACGCTGGAAGGCCAGACTAAGTAGTTTACAAAATAAGTGCGATCAAACATATAAGAAGTATCTCGAGATTAGTAAAAGTACAAGAAGGCTTTATAGATCCAAGAAAAGGGAGTGGGAAAAGAATAAAATACTTGCAATAGAAACGCATAATAAACAGAATAACCCGCGCGAGATGTACAGGGGAATCAATTTTATAAGGAAAGGCTTTCAAAGTAGAACGGAAGTAATGAGGGACGAAAATGGCAACCTAGTAGCCGATGCGACAGAGAGCCTGAATTTATGGAAAGAATATTTCGATAAACTATTAAATGTACGCGAAGCCCCCGTTGAAGGTAATCTCGGCGAAATCCACACTGCTGATTTATTAATTGATGATCCTGCTTATATAGAAATAGAAATGGCCATAAAGAAGTTGAAAAATAACAAAGCCGCGGGCATCGACGACCTACCGGCTGAACTGATAAAAAATGGAGGCCCTTGCCTCAAAAGACAAATTTATAAATTAATACGCACAGTTTGGAAAACAGAACGCATTCCAGAGGAATGGAATGACTCTATTATTATTCCTATCTTTAAAAAAGGCGATAAAATGAACTGTAACAATTATCGGGGAATTTCACTTGTGTCGTCGTGCTATAAGGTCCTGTCCAATGTAATCTTAGGTAGGCTAACTCCTTTCGCCGAGGAAATCATTGGGGATTACCAGTGTGGATTCCGCCGAAACCGATCTACAAGCGATCAAATGTTCACAATTAGACAACTGCTAGAAAAAAAATGGGAATTTAATGAAGCAGTGCATCAGCTATTTATCGATTTTAAAAAAGCTTACGACTCTATTATACGCGCGCGAATGTACTGGATCCTAGAGTTCTTGGGTGTGCCAAGAAAATTGGTTAGACTTATCGAAATTTGCTTAAGCGGCAGTAGGGGAAGAATACGCGTAAACGGAAGGTTATCTGAAGAGTTCTCGATCCGCGATGGCCTGAAACAGGGCGATGCACTTTCGTGCGTCCTTTTTAACTTAGTTTTAGAATACGTGGTTAGGCAAGTGCAGGCGAATCCGACCGGTGCTACGCTCAATGGGGTAATACAAATTCTTGGATATGCGGATGATCTCGACATACTAGGGGATGATAAAGAGACGGTAGCTAAAAATGCAGAAATCTTGATCACAAAAGCCAAAGATATTGGCTTGGAGGTTAGCGAAACGAAAACAAAATATATGACCGTCCTTAGATCTGAACAAAGTAATCAAGACGGGGATCTAACAGCCGGAAATATGAAATTTGAAAGGGTTAGCGAGTTTAAATACCTCGGGTCAATTATAACTAGCCAAAATAGGATTGAAACGGAAATCAACGCGCGGCTGCACGCTGGCAATGGGTGCTATTATGCAGCAACCACGCTATTAAAATCGCGATTGCTATCTAGAAACATCAAAGTGAGAATTTACAAAACGATAATAATGCCGGTCGTCATGTACGGGTGCGAAACGTGTGCGCTGACGAAAGGAGATGAGAATAGGTTTAGAGTTTTTGAGAATAAAGTACTTAGAAAAATCTATGGTCCAAAAAGGGACGAAGAGACAGGTGAATGGAGAAAACTGCATAATGATGAGCTGCATGCTCTCTACGGGTCAGCAAATATTAATAGAGTAATGAAAGCGCGTAAACTAAGATGGGCGGGGCATGTAGCAAGAATGGGAAACGAAAGAACGGTGGCGCAAGTTTTAAGAGGGAGGCCGACTGGTAAGAGACCCTTAGGCAGACCAAGAAACAGATGGGAGAAAAATGTAAGGGATGATTTAAAAGAACTAGGACATGATTACTTAAACTGGATGGAGGATGCACAGGATAGAGATGTGTGGCGGTCTCGGGTTAGTGAGGCAATGAACTTCCGAGTTCGAACTGCTAATCTATAATAATAATAATGGCTGAATTTTTTGGTTTTAGGAAGTAGTTTTAGGTTAAATATTTACTATACACGTATGTCAAAAACAAAAAAATTGAGGTCATCTTTAAAGTTGTATATGCATTCACTAAATATCACTAAACTTAAAAAACCATCAAACTGCTTTCGCATGAAAATATTCTACAACGAAATGGTGTATTTTGCAAAAACACAACTTTTTTGTGCGTAACATTTCTTGGTGAAATCATTAATTTTCGAAAATCGACCGAAAATGAAAAATAAACTATTTTTGGAGTTATCATATCATTCTTAATTTTAATCAAAATAATAATAATAACAATAATGACCACCAACTACAAGCTATTCACTGGCATCCACAAAGAGAGGATATTAACATCTATCGAGCCGGTATGGAGTGTAATAGTCGAACCACGTGGATGCAAGAGAGGGCTGGCAGGTTGCAGGGAGAACCTGTTAATAGACAGGTGTATTACTCAGGACTCGATTAGGTATCGACGCAATCTGTCCATGGCTTGGATTAATTACCGTAAGGCATTCGATAACACGAACCATGAGCTACTTATTAAGCTCCTTGAGTGCATGGAGGTGCATCCAAAAATAGTGAGATGCATAAAAGAGCTTATGCTCTTGTGGAGGACAAGTTTTGTCATGACATCTGACAAAAGACAAGTGACTACAAGCTTTGTCACATATAAGAGGGGGGTCTTTCAAGGAGACTCTCTAAGTCCGATACTTTTCTGCATTTCCCTCTTGCCTCTATCTATTGTGCTCCGAGGCAAAAGCTCTGGATACCTATGTGGCCCGCCGAACAGAAGAGAATATAAGGTCAACCACCTTTTATACATGGACGACCTTAAACTCTTTGCTTCCTCAAAAAAGGACCTTAACATCCTTGTAGATGCGGTAAATAGGTATTCTAAAGCGATTGGCATGAGCTTCGGACTGGACAAGTGTGCTTGCGTCCACCTACACCAAGGAAGACTAGAAACTACATCATCCCGTGACGATCAGGATGTTCAACTCATAGACGGAAATACCATTCAACATCTTGCTATTGGAGAAAGATATACATATCTTGGAATACCGCAAGCGGAAACCCAAAATGTGCATAACTTAAAAACGGCCCTTGGAAAAAGGTATCGCCAAATTCTTAGAAAAATTTGGGCTTCCGAATTATCTGGAAAGAATAAGATCCAGGCGACCAATATGCTGGCCGTTCCTATACTGCTCTACACGTTTGGTGCAGTAGAATGGAACGTCGATGAGTTGAAGCAACTTGATCGAAGCACACGCAAGATGATGACAATACATCGAAGTCTTCATCCTAGATCTTCCGTACCTCGGATATATCTCCCTCGCGATAAAGGAGGTAGAGGCTTGCTAAGCTTAGAGTGTCTTCATCGAAGAACGGTTCTGGCTACAGCCTGCTCAGTTCTAAAAAGCACGGATTCCCTTATGCGACTTGTACATCAACATGAAGTCGCCAATGCTGCGGTGTTTTTATACCATGCCGCAGATAGGGCCGCAGAGGAGCTTGACCTCCCATTTAATTCCAGCGACACTACACATGGGCTAGCATCACTAACACCTCTGGTGCTCAAAAATCGTATACAGGAAGCACGATGGTAATATCACGGCAAAGGAGGGAGAAAAACGGGCGAAATATCAAGCACTTCTTTTCGATCTTAGTAGGCTGTACCAAGGCTACAAAGTCCATCTTATAATTCTCATAATCGGCTGTCTTGGAGGCATGAAAGCTTCATTTATCAGCCAACTAAACAAGATTCCGGCTTGCCATCGTCAGGCTCATTTCATCGCGAACCGGATGCAAAAGGCTGTTCTCCTGGGATCACTCCATCTGGTCCGTCAACACTGTTCCTCTTAAATTCCACAAAGATTGGTAGCTCTAAAAAAGTATCCAGAGGTGGAACCTTCATCTCCAACTGTCTTGTCTGCCGCGTAAGGTCATCCGCGGCTAGAGACCTGACTCCAAGGAACAGTGTTGCCCGATGTTCTCACGCGTAAATTTCCCGCTCTTGCTTACCTTCTAGGACAGAAGGAGCAGAAGCGGATGACGTACACGTTCCAGTAGCTTTGGGATTGTTTTCTTTGAGGAATCATGATCGAAGCTTCCGGAGCCTACAACTTCTCAAAATAAATAATGAAAATCTTTATATTGATAAATTTTTTTCAAATCTTTTCAATTTAATTTACTTATTTAAATAAGAATTATTAATTTTATATAAGTTGATAGAATGCGTATGTGTTAATAAATTTTAGTTTTAAAGAATAAAGCCAATTTTCCCAAAAGCTGTTTGCAAGTAATTAATGAATTATTGTCAAATTTGGTGAAATTTAGTACATTTATAGGCAACGTTGAAGATGGCCATTAAACTTTACATTCGGTTATAAAATGCCTTTTTTCTGTAGGTTTGAAAAGAAAAGTAAAATTGACGAAAAAATCTAATTTCCAAAGAAAATGTACGCAAAGTTCCAATTCGAAAAATGTAATGCTTCATTGCTGAGGGATTCGGGGCACTACTATCAGGCGGAAAACGCCAGCAAAATCGCTGACATGGTCGCCCAGAATTTTGAGTGGAGTACAAAAAAATCTTTGGAATGACCTATATAAATTTTGTTGATTAAATAAACGTGGAACCTTAATAAAACTAGATTTAGAAAAAAAATGTCTTAATAACGAGTGGGTCTCAAAAAAATTCATATTATATTTTTTTTCGTTGAGAATTCATTTTGTGGTTAAAAACTTTCATTATTTCGTTGAGCATTCAACATTTTTGTTAAAAAAACATACCTATTTCTTAAAAATTGAACTGCCTAGTCGAAGATTCGTCTTTTTGGGCAGAAAATTGAGCTATTTTGGTTCACAAATTAATTTTAAACCATAAAAAATTAATTTAAAGAAAATAGCTAATTTTTCAACCAAAGATATCAATTTTCAACAAAGTAATTACACTTTAAACTAAGTACTTTATTTTTCAACCAAAAAAGACGAATTGTCATAGTTAACATTTCAAGCCAGAAAAATTGTAATCGTAAACCAAACTTTTCATTAAAACTGTTGTACTTTTAGCCAAAAAATATTGAATTTCTATGATAACAGATGAATTTTTAAGCAACAAAGACGAATTTTCAACAATGGAGTTCATGACAAAAAGACGAATGTTCTACGAAATAGTTAAATTTTCAAACGAAATGTATGGCTTTTTAAGAAAATTGTTGAATTTTCATCAACAAAAATACCAAATCTTAAAATTTTACACCACAACTTCAATGTTCAACCAAACATGCAATAGTTAAATTTGCAGTTTAAAAAATTAATTTTCAACCAGTTGCATTTTTAACGAAAAAAAAATTTCGTCCATAAGAAAGAAATTAAAAAAAAAGAATTTTCAACCACGAAAGATTTTCCACTCACCAAGAAGATTAGTATTCTGATACAAAAGATGAATTTTCAAGTAGAGAAAGATAAATTTAAAACAAACTTGGAATTCGCAGTCAAATTTGCAGTTAAGAAGCTTAATTTTTAACCAAATAGTCACTTTTTTAACAACAACAAAGACATTTCTACGATAAAAAATGCATTTACATAAACACGAACTTTCAACAAAAGAGTTGAATTTTCAACCATGAAAGATTTTTCAGTCACCAAAAAGATAAATATTCTACGACAAAACACGAATTTTCAACTGTAGAAGATAAATTTCCAACCAAACATAGAATAGTTAAATATGCAGTTTAAAAACTTCATTTTCAACCAAACCGTTGCATTACTAAGAAACAAACAAAGAAATTTCTACGATAAGAAATGAGTTTTCACACGAAACACACGGATTTTCAACAAAAGAGCTGAATGTTCATTCAAGAAAGATTTTTCAGTCAATAGAGATAAAAATGTCAACCAAAATATTGGATAATCAAGTTCAAAAGATGAATTCCCTACAAAACAGTTGAATTTTCAACTCAAAAACACGAATTTTTGACCAAAAAGAATGACTTTTTAACAAAATTGTTGAAGTTTCAACAAAATAATAAAATTAACTTCAACATCATTTTATCGAAAATGCCCTGCCTCTTTCACCTATTCCCTGACATTCCTTGACACGTTTTGAATTACCTGACTTTCCCGAATTCCCTGACCTGTAGCAACCCTTAATAATGATTAAAACTTTAATAATTACTCATGTTAGTAAACAGCAGTGGTACCTCCTCAAAACTCCAACGACGTAGAGACTCAAGCTTGTGGTATAACTTCTGACTAGTGCGTTATTTCTCGCTGCAAATTGAGCCTCGACTTTCGGCAGTTCTTCCAAAATCTGAATACAAACATCTATTAGTCCGTAAATATTGAGCGTAAGCTCCATCAAATCAAACAGAAAGGCCACGTGCTCCTGAACTGGCAAGTAGGAGAAACCAGAGATCGCAAATGTGTTGAGCCTCTCCACAACCTGCGTCGCACATTGCCAAGTCACTAGGTGCTGGCCAAAGTAGTTCAGGTTCTGAAACTTTCGCATGATCGACTCAAAGTTGAACTCACTTCGCGAGTGCTTTTTAACTTTGCCGCCTTCGGCAAAGTTAATCGTTACTTCTCATCATCTTCTTCACTACGTGTCTAGCATCATCGCGAACACAACTAACGCCGTATAAAAGAACGTGTATTTTCTTGCAGTCATGCTGGCTACTACTTTCATCCTGCAAAATATAAATACAAAATAGAACGAGTTGAAATTTCCTTTTATTAATAATAACAGTGTCTACCAGACGGATGATTTTAAATTCCCGGTTTTCTTTCGCACAATTTTTCATTTTCCCGGCCTTGTAATTGAAGGGTTGCAGTGCAGAACTAGATAGTCAACAAAATAGGAACTTTTCAAGGAAGCGAAATAATATTCTGTAAAATCGAAATTACCGAGAAATTAAACTAGATTCCGAGAAATATAATATGGACGTTTACAATCTCAAAGTGACAGAAACCTGAAATTGGAACAGGCTCGGTTGCGGATCACGATAAAAAGTGCAATTTTTAGTTTAAACAAAAGATAAAAATTCATTCCCGAGATACTGAGTTACCAAATTGGGAGAAAATGAGTTTTATTAGAAAAAGTTAACCAATTTCGAGTGAATCGTTTAAGAATTTAGAGGCTCGGACGATTTTTCGCTGAAAGGTGTCTATAAAAAGAAGATAGGTGTATGTTTCTTAATCCTTTGAAGCATGCATTTTTTCTTACATACGAATTGGTTGAAACTTCATGCACAGAAGATTTTTGGGGTCGCTGATAACGAACTTTGAGACAAATTTCTAAAATTTCCAAATTCAAATTAGTGGATCTAATATGGCGGACAAAAATGGTAAAAAAAGTCCCGTGACTTCAAACTGGGTTCTCGGGTGTTTTATTGTGGGTCGCCGATCACGAATCTAAAGTCAAAATTCCAAAATTTAAAATGTCACATACAATACGACAGACAAAAACTTATAAAATAAGTCCCGTGGCTTCGAAATGGGTTCTTGTGAGTTTTGTGGGCCGCTGGTTACGAATATAATAACAAAATTCAAAATGAGGGATAAAATATTCATTTTTAAAATTTTTGTCCGTCATATTGGATACGTCATATTGAATTTGGGAATTTTACTTTAAGTTCATAATTAGCCATAAAAAAAACCTTAAGACCCTTAAGAATCCATTTTAAGCAACGGGACCAAATTTTTTAATTTTTGCCCGCTAAATTGAATCCGTTATTTGTAATTTTGGAATTTTGACTTCAGATTCATAATCAGCGATACAAACAAAAACCCGGAAACCCATTTTGAAACCACAAGACTTATTTTCACACTTTTCCGTTATATTGGATCCGCAATTTCGAATGATGACTTCAAATTCGTAATCAGCGACGCAAAAAACTCCTTAGACGTTATTTACAGCTAATTTATTACCGTTGCTTAGTCACAATTATATTTAGTGTGTAGATTTTCTTTTCTAAGTTGTAATCAGGGTGTTTGCCCGGTGAATTTTTTAAATTCTCGTTCATTTCCCTCTTACCTCCCGGTCAATTGTTCATTTTTCCCAGTCAATTTGATGGAGTTCAAAAGATTTTAATGATTTCAAACGATTTTTAATCATATAAAGAGATTGCTAAACATTTTAAAAGATTTAAAACAGAAAAGTTAGGACATCAGATAATTTTTTGTCGTAAGAATTACAATTCTGATTTAGAAGAGAGAATTTCGGAAAATAATTACAATTCTGAGTTTGAACGTTAATTTGTTTGATTCGCTTCATTTAAATCAAAATTAAAATTATTTTTTGAAATTCTAGTTCCGTAATTTATTAATATAATTCAGAAATACAGCAATTGTTTTCTTCTAAAATTTGCAAAAGAGAAATTTCGAATTTTATCAAATTTTTAATTGCAAAAAAAATAATTACAATTTTAAAAAGAATATGATTTGGAACAAGGAGTCTACAAAATCTGATGACTTCTGTTTTTGTAAATTCCCTATTTTATTAATCAGAATAAAGACAAGACGAGACAGAATCATAATTCTTGACGAAACTCTATTTACCAAGTCACGATGAAGTTCATTTCCAAACTTCCAGGTTTCAAGTCAGAATTATATTTATTTACAAAACTAATTCTGACTTGGAACAGGAATTTTTTGTACTCCCTCCTTCTAAATCCCAATTAAAATTCTTTTTCAGAATTCCCGTTTCATGTCAAGAATTCATCCTTCAAAATTATCATTCTTTACGGGAATTCCCTGACCCACTTATCAAAATTATATTTCTTTACTGAAATTCCCTTCCCCAAACTACAAATTTTAATTCTTTACTAAAATTCCCTGTCCCAAAGTAAAAATTGTAACTTTTTCACAGAAATTTCAATTCTCTTTGAAAAGTTTCCAAGTTGGGATAATTGTAACGCTTTACGTGAATTAAAAAAAGATACTTTATTTATTTCCTGTCCTAACCCTGAATTAAAAATCTGTTAGAAAATTCCCTGTCTCAAAGTTGAAATAATTCGTTACTGAAATCCCCTGACCAACTCAGAA